>MU151312.1:0-43026 GCA_015584085.1 Macrolepiota fuliginosa MF-IS2
GCATACTGTGTTGCATGGTAAATCACCCATAGGCGCCATAGCTACTTGAATAGGTTAACCGTACTCATGTTTTGGATGTGGCAGACCCACTTGTATTCCCATTGTCAAAACATCAACCATGAGGTTGAAAGCACCCCCTGCAATACCTATTGGCTGAAGAGATACAACTAACTCATAATCAATTGGTTCTCCAAGGAAAGTGTTGTGATCAATATATGTTAGTTGAGTTGTCTGTGTCATCAATGCAAGATAAACGATTCCACAAATCATCACCACACATGTATAGCTGAACATGAAGATGGACTGTCTCCGAAAATCAGGATCCTTGAGCTGAGAGTAGAGTGATCGAGCGAAGAGGATGAAGAGGGAAAGTGCAATGCCATACAGCACACCATTGATAGTTGTTAGAGAAATAAGATCAACATCTTCAAGGGTAAGTGTTTGGTCAGTGTTGCTCATCGCAGTTATGGGAGAGTAAGGGTCATTTCCCAACCCAGCTACTTATATAAAGCAAGCATATTTTCTAACATAGGTGTCCTCACAGGTATTATGGTCATTCTATTGTTAGCCTCCTACATCATGTTTTTCTGCACGGTCCATTTGTCAATGACCCACGTACTTGTCTCGCTTCATGTTTCATCTGCAGCGGGTGACTGTGCGCTCTGTATTTTGGGCATGATCATGGTATGTGCTCACGAGTTTGCACATCTTCGCCGAACTGCCAAAGATCGGAGATCGAGATTTGGAGTTGATTTGAAGTTGTGATCGCTGGGCACAGCCACTCAAGTAGCCGAAAGACGCCGGCATACCTATTCCCATTTGACGCGACGAGGATGTGGACTGCGCGTCGTGTTGCCTGGTGTCGCCAGCCTCTCCTAATCTTCTCTCGCAAATCCCATAACGTTGTAGACAAGAAACCTTACTACGTGACTACACCTATCTTCTACCCAAATGCTGCACCACACATTGGACACTTGCACTCTCTCGTTACAGGGGATATCTTTGCGCGTTTTAATCGTATAGCACATCCAACCAAACCTGTCAATTACCTTACTGGCACGGATGAACACGGGCTAAAAATACAGAAAGCTGCTGCTGCTGCCGGAAAGCCACCGCGCGAGTTTTGTGACGAGTTGAGCCAGAGGTTCAAGGTATGTGCGTTTCACTAAAAAATTATACTGCGGAGATGACAGAGGAGATATTCTAGGCATTAGCTGAGGCAGCCCACATTGGCTCTACGACTTTCTCTCGGACGTCAGATCCCAAGCACCACAAGGCTGTCGAACACGTATGGAATGAGCTCAAGGCGAGACGTCTTATCCACAAAACTACCTATTCTGGGTGGTACTCCATCACGGACGAATGCTTCTACACCCCTCTCCAAGTTACTCGGGCACCTACCCCTGAAAACCCCGATGCACATATCGCAATTTCGACTGGATCTGCTGTAGAGTGGCATCAGGAGGAAAATTATATCTTCCGCCTTGGCGCTTTCCGTCAACAACTCCTGCAACACTACACCAAGCACCAGAACGCAGTATATCCCCCACAATATCACGCTGACGTTGTCCAGAGTCTACGAGCAGCCATCGAAGAAGGCGGTGAAGGTGAGGGGCTGGAGGAACTCAGTATTTCGCGGCCGAGGGAACGTCTGAGTTGGGGCGTGCAGGTTCCCGAAGATCGATCTCAGACGGTTTATGTGTGGTTTGATGCTCTGCTGGTGTACCTTTCTGGTGTTGGGTACCCCGATGCTGAAACGGCAGGTATCCCTGCACCCTGGCCTCCGAACCTCCAGGTCATTGGTAAAGATATCCTGAGGTAAGTGCTATGGCTATGACATTTCTGCTGTTTTGTCCTTACATTTGACTGGCAGATTTCACGCTATCTACCTCCCAGCGATGCTTATTGCTCTCGACCTCCCGCTTTCTCGTCAGATTCTTGTACACGCTCATTGGACTGTTGATCAGAAGAAAATGTCCAAGAGTATTGGCAATGTTGCAGATCCCATCGAAGCCATCTCTGAGCATGGTGTTGATATCGTTAGGTGGTACCTCGCTCGTGTAGGTGGTCGTTGGCGCGCTGACGTCGGTAAGAATATACCCCTTTTTGTTGTGCAACACATTCTCACATGCTCCCTGGCAGATTGGTCAAAACCGCAACTTGAAAAACATAGTCGTGAGATCCAGTCAATGCTTGGCAACTATTTCCTCCGCGTCACTTCTCCAAAACTCGTTGCACGCGCGGCTACCGCTCCCCATCTCTCACTCAAAAGCATCAAGAAACATTATGCGACAAGAGACGATGAGCTTAGTAAAGCTCTCAACCATCTTTTGGATTTACAACGTGAGACGCCACTGAAAGTAAGACAAGAGATGGAGAACCTCGAGGTCGCAGAGGCATTGCAACACCTGACTGAACTAATGCGAGTGGTATGTCATCCTTTACCAATATTTATCTGCGCTAAGCCCACCTCCCTCCCATCGTTCAGGCCAACAAAATATTGACTGATATTGCACCATGGCAAAAATCAACTCCCGTTGAACTGGTGTATGCAACCTACGCTACTGCGATCGAAACCCTGCGGGTGCTCGGTATTTGTCTGCAGCCATTCATACCAAGTACTGCAGAGAGGTTACTAGATGCTCTAGGTTTGGAGAAGGGGAGTGGAAGGACGTGGCACAGCGCTGAATCACTTGGTGGTTCAATAGAAGATGAGAGGGCAAAGGGTGTTGGTGAAGTTATTGGCACGCGGTTATTTTGACCCTTGGGGCAGCTCTCGAGCCACATGACTGTCTCATTTTATGTCGAGACAAACAATACAGGATACCAACTTACCTGATTCCAAATTTATAAAAATGAGACCATTATCGTTTCCGGCTTCATGGCTTAGCAAGGGCCGTATCTGCGGATTGTATCAATAAACATCTCCCTCTAGCTTTCAGTTATACGAGACCTTCTCAAACATCCCGGGCTCGTACCGTTGCCAACTTAGCCAAGACACTCGCACGTGTTATATCTCTATTTCTCGTGGCTACGTGAAGCTTTGGCCTTGCGAGGTGCGAGGGAAGGGTTTCCATCTCTTTGTCAACTATGGGCTATCCTTAGTTGCGAGTCTATGGCGGCGTTCTCGATGAGAGGTGAGAAATTGAAGTGTAAGTTTGGAAAATGGTATATGCGGCTTAGTTTAGATGGGAATTGAGGACAAACGGCATGTTTAGTTGCCCAAGCTCTCTCGCAGAGACCAAGCAGCAACGCAGGATAAGAGGGGCACCGCTACGGGGTGGGCAGGACCGCGGTGGTGCCGATCCCCGACGAAGTAGCTGGCCGACCTTAGACAAGGAGATGTGACTACGGTTAAATACATGAGGGTAAGCGATAAGGGTGGGGAAAGACGAAACGAGCTATCGAGCTCGTGTGAGTAGCGGAGAGTAAGGAGCACAAAGAAGAGTAAATTACGGCGAACGTATTATAAGTGGGACATGAGGCGTGAACGAAACAGAGGAGGTAATTTAATCAGCAACTGGTCATAGACCACGATCAAATTTATTGATCCATCTCATGTAGAGTGCGAGATACACTCCCTGGTGTCACGTATGGCATCCACTAGTGTCCACCAGTGTTCATCACAAAAATTCGAGATCACTTCGCTAAATTAGTTCTATTCGCTAGCTAAGATGTCGGTAGGGAGGGGGGGTATCAACCATAACAGAGGGAGAGAAGAACAATGATGCATACAATAAGTACTACCAACAACCAACCACCTCACCTCATCTCACCACCTCACCTCACCGGAAACGCACCAGGAACGACCTGACTCTGCTTCCTCCTCTCCGGATGATGAAAATACGTCCCATACCTCGACGTCCTAGTAGACGGTCCCACACCCACCGTCGGTGTCGCAGCCGTCGAATCCGTACTCGCAAGCGACGCAATACTCTGTTCCAACCCAACCACATTCGTCTGTTCATGCTGTTCATGCTGTTCATGCTGCTCATGCTCATCACTATCCTCCTCCTCATCCAAGTCCAGCCAATCCCCATCATCCGGCAACATAATCACACCAGATCCATGATCAAAGCTCAATCGATGCTGCAACGTAGATGCGCGCGGTCTCTGTGGGCTCGATCGGACATCGCCCCATGGATTCGGTACCGCTGCAGCGTCTGTTGGAATTTCGTGCACACCATTGTTTCTTGGAGGAGATGACGGTCCGGATTCTTGACGTCCTCTGCTACGGTTTCGTAACGAGCTGTAGCGTTTCCGTAGGGTAAGGACAACGGCCTGTCCGTTATCCTTGTTCCGTTGGTTATTACTATTGTGGTTGATTAATGTCTGACCCTTCTTCAGCGGGAGCCACGGGGATGGAAGCACTCCATTGAGAGCTGGGTGTCCGTATCGTCTCTTCCCAGTGCTAATACACTCCTAATCAGTACCATTCAGACCTAATAAAAGAATTATCCACCCACTTTAAGACACCACTATACCAATTAGCCATAGGCGGTTGCGACTGCCCAAAGGTCCATCAACATACACCTCAACACCAAAAATAAAACCACCAACTCACATAATCCGTACGTTCATCCTCCGGCGCAACATACAACGTATCATCATTCTCCGCATACCTCCTCCTATTCAAATTACTACCAAACCCACAATCAATCAATCAATTACACCCCTCCAAAAAAAAGTGGAGACTCACCTCTGGGACCAAGTAACAGGGTGCCCCGCCCTCAACCGCAACACATCCGCCGTCTCCTCGCCCCTCTGCACCTCAAACACCGAACTCAAACTAACATTCTTACTCAACGGCTTCAACTTCTTATCGATATACCACGACCACGCCACCGTGCCCAACAACAACGGGAGCAACAACGACGAAAGTATCCACGACTTTCTCAAAGTGAAGATACCCGTCATGAAGAACAGGAATATCACAACACCCCAAATCAGACGGACGAACGTGATAGGCCACGCTTGACCTTGCGATTCGTATGGCTTGTAAAAGACTGATCAACAACGATTGGTTAGTTAACTGACACTTTTGTAGTAAGAGGTACGTTTTGAGTGACCCACCGAAGAGAAGCTTGTACTTGTAAACAACATACCCAACTCCAAAATAGATAGCGCCAAAAATGACGATCAATGGCTGCTGCACACTATACAGCATCGTGATCACAAACATCAAAATCGCCTGAGGATACACCACGCCATAATTAATCATAGGCGGCGCATTGAGCTCCGCGAAATCTACACAAAACAACCACAACGCCATGAGTCCAGAGAGAGAGGGGGGGAAACCAAAAATCCACTTACCTCGCGGTGTCCTCGTCGAAAACAACCTAAAAAAGAACCTGGGGATAATCACACCCAAATTCAACAACTGCAACGGCATAATACCAATCCCCTGCAAAATAACATAAGACAAGAAAAAGTGCCGTGCTCTCCCAGCCTGCAACGCTAAAGCCAATTTCTCCGGAACCTTAGCAGGCGAATTCGCAAGATCACGAACAAGCTGCCAATAAGTCGTTGCGAGGAGAAAGACAAACACGACGTTGACAAGAAGGAACAAAAAGTATCTGTTCGTATCGCGACGATGAGAGGAGATTCAAGACGTGACTTTTTTTGTACATACTTTTTCAGGAGCGAGTATTCGACCCAACTACGAGCTCTATACCCCTGCACATAAGTCAGAGCTATCGCAATGTCAGATGCCATCCAGCAAAGGGAGCCGAACAAGACACACCTTCAAGCATAAAGGGCAACAAAGCATTCAAAGTGATAATTGCCACAGAAGGTAGAGAGTTTTGCACAATAGCGCGGACTTGGTCATTCGAGTCGATAAGGTTCCCAAGCCACGGCAAGGTTCTCTTAATCTCCTTGTAACTCAACAGCCCAGCCAAAGCGGTGACAGGGATAAACCAAAAGAATAGCAGTAGCGCCAAGAGGATTATGACGACGACGTCACGAGTACGAATGACAGATGTTGAGGGTGCCATATTTGCCCAAACGATATCGCGAGGTTCAGGTGCAGGGTAGGTTGTAATTTGGAAGGGATTAGGGGCATGAGCTACTTGAACGGCGATTTGCTAACCAGGCTTTTAGGTACTGCAGACAAGTGGGGCGGCAAGACACTCACGACGCTAGACATCTTCTCAAAGGTCACAAAGGCAGATCCAGTTGCCTTGAATTTTCCAGTCCTGCGCTTCTTTCTCACAAGATCATCTGCTTCCTTGAACCTTTTCTCGAGGTAATCCAAGGCATCAACCTTAGGCTTGAACCAGCCAGGGCGGAGTGTAGGCCGCGGCTTGTGTGGGACGACAAACTTTGGTGGTGCAGCACCCTCAATATCTGTATCGACAAGTGGCATGGCATTGCTCTCGGGGTCGTATTGCTCAACTGTGCTTGGATTGCCGACATAACCGACCCATGCCTTTTCCAAAGCGAGTAACGCCTCCGTCCTCTGATCCAGCAATTTCTTCAAAGTTCCGACCTCCCTGCATACAGTGACACTCTCCACTGCAAGACCCATATTCTCAAAGTACTCTGCGAGGGGACGTTCGCCTTGAAGGTGTTTCGGAAGATCGGTAACGAGAATAGTGCGAGCGGGGATGGAATGGACGAGTTCGAGAGAGAACAATTGGCGGGAACGAATGAATCTGCGGTAGTTCTTGTAGATGAAGTAGAGTGCGAGGATGGTGAAGAGGTAGGTGAAGATGAGGTGGACGGAAAGGTAGGAATCGGTATCACTAATGAGGTCAAGCCAGTCGCGGCCCGGGAATGGGAAAGTTGTATTCGGTGCGGGGGAGGATTCGTCAAGGACTCTAGGGCGACCATATACGGACGGACGTAGAAAGAATGCAGGCCAGTCGTCTCCGTCGGTGGGCCAATCATCGTCATCGTCCATGTCTTTATTATGCTGTCACGCGCAAGTCAAGATTAGTTTCGGACATAAGTGATAGACCAACCTTCCAATTAAGCGGCATAAGGATGGTTACGGCGAAGAATGAACAGACAGAGAACAGTTGAAACGCGGTCTTGAAGAAGTTAAGAAGCTGCGGAATGGTAAGTCGGGGTGGGTGGTGGATGGCGATAATGGACGGACCACAGCTGCATCGAGACCGACGATCTGGAGGACAGTGAATTCCGAGGTCCTTATAGTGGGCATGATCCAGCCAAAGAAGGCCTGGTGTGCGTGTGCCTCGTGGGGCGAGAAGCCTGGTCTCAGGTGAGTGTCGGGACATGGATGGAGAGAAACAACTCGCCCTTGAGCTTTGTCCTTGGTGCAAAGGAGAGGGGCCATCTCGTGCGGCAGTACGAAAACAGCATGAAAGACGTGAACCCAACGACGGCAGAGATTGTAAGCTGAGTTGTGAACCACGGCCCTTCAAACTTTTCTGCACATACAGTTAGAATATATTACTGATATACACCACGACATACGCATTGGAGGTGAACCCGGTGGCAGGTTGTGTTCGTCGCCGCCATCGTCTGCAGCAAAGACGGCCTGGATGAAGGCAGCCAGAGCGTCCATTGGTCATTGGAGAGCAGGATCCCGCGCGAGGACTGGGCGTGATGTTTGGCTAACCCCTCTGGGCCAAACACGCACGTCGTTCTTGACGTACACAAAAATGGAACGAGAATGCCAATCCTGAATCACCCAAACAGTTCCAAAGCTCGCTGGAACATTTAAAATACCTCTCCAAATCTGTTATTCCCCTCACCTCCCACCATGTCGCCAACCTCTGCAGTCCGCGTCACAAACTATCCGGCCATTAAGAATGCGCCCCTTCTTGGGCTTGCAGAGGGCAACGGCACATTCAACAACCTCCACCTCGCTGGCCTCGTCGTCACCGTTCCCTATTTCCTCAAGTGGTTCTTGCCTATAGTCAACCGTGGTGGCTTCAAGACCTACCTCTTCCTCCTTGTTATCTCGGGTGTCCCCACAACTGTTGCATACTGGACCGTCATGAGCCATGTCGGTGCTCGTCGCAACGAAAAAGTAGCCCTCCCAGGCAGGGATATCGAGACCTACATCTCCATTAAGGACGAGGAGCTCAAACGCCTCTACAAGGGTAAGGACAAGATTCCCATGCAAATCTTCCACGACGCGTATTTCGATGGAAAGATCGACATTAACGGTAAGCAACGCGTCCTCTTCATGTTTAATAACCCTAACTAATTTCACGCCTTCAGGTGACGTCTTGGACATCATGGAGCAGCGACATGACTGGGCCAAGTTCAACTTTACCATGGAGTTGTTCAAATACGTCTTCACCGTCCTCATCCCCGTGGTTGTTTCCCACTCCCAACTACAAGATGAGGAACAAGTTCGCGACCACTACGACCGTACGTACTACTTTATTGCCTATCTCAATAAGTACTCATCCCCTTTCTAGGAGGTGATGACTTCTACTCCTGGTTCCTCGGTCCCCGCATGATTTACACCTCTGGTATTATCACCGATACCGATGTTGAACAATCACTCGAGACCCTTCAGGACAACAAACTCGCTGTGGTTTGCAACAAACTCGACCTAAAGCCTGAGGATCGTCTTCTCGACATTGGGTGTGGTTGGGGTACCCTCGTTGCATACGCTGCCAGAAATTATGGATGTGACGCGACTGGTGTTACTCTTGCGAGGAACCAAGCCAAGTTCGGAACGGACCGTATCGAGAAGAACGGCGTACGTGTCTTACATCCCCATCTTGGCATTGACGCGTCAGATCTTACAATTTTCTCTCCCATAGGTCCCTGCAAGCCGCGCTCGCATTCTCTGTTCGGACTATCGCGACATCCCCGCCGGTACCACTTACACGAAAATTGTCAGCTTGGAAATGGCCGAGGTATATATAAAATTCTATATTTAGAACGAGTGGACCCTGACTAACCTCGCTTGCTAGCACGTTGGTGTTCGTCGTTATTCACAATTCCTGAGCCAAGTGTACGACCTTCTCGATGATGACGGTATCTTTGTCTTCCAAGTCGCTGGTATCCGTCCCTCATGGCAATATGAGGATCTCATTTGGTACGTCAATTACAAGCACTATTATATCATAAACTCATCTGTACACCAGGGGTCTCTTCATGAACAAGTATGTGTTCCCTGGTGCGGATGCCTCCTGCTCTCTTGGTTGGGTAGTCAACAAGGTATGTCGCATATCATCCACTTATCACTTTACCTAATCCACATTGCTACAGCTTGAGGGTGCTGGTTTCGAAGTCAAGAACATTGATGTCCTCGGTGTCCACTACTCTGCTACCATCTACCAATGGTACAAGAACTGGGTCAGCAACAAGGAGAACGTTGTCAAGGCATACGGCGAGAGGTGGTACAGGATCTGGGTCTTCTTCCTTGCCTACAGCACCATCGTCAGTCGCCAAGGCAGTGCCTCCGTCTTCCAAATCACCCTCCACAAGAACCTGAACGCATATCACCGTGTCGAGGGCGTCAAGAACCACGCATCTATTCATGTCAAGCTCGAGAATGAACCCATGTACGTGCCCCCCACACCTTTACCACACCTTCACTTCCGCTAACCCTGCATTTCTCTTCAGTCTGATTGAGTAAATCCATTGCTAATGTATAGATTCCGTACTGGGTTTTCGGGAGAGAAAATTAACTTAGAAGTACTGGCCTAGAACCATCATTATTCTTGTGGTCCGTGGACATGTTAATGCATCATCTATACCCTCACATTTAGTACACACCTTCGCTTTTGTCGCTCATTAGAGTCGCGCCCTTCTTTTTACATGATGATGTACTGAGTACTCTGTATCTTGTGTCTCATCAATACTTATACCCTCGGATGGAAAATGCGTGATATTGGCCAATGCTTCTATATCATGATCAGGAAATTTTTTCAGCTCTTAAAGGTCGCAGATCTACGATTGTCCAATGTAGTTCGAGGTTCGAGAGCCGCACGTGGGCCCAGGTGTCCTCGCAGAACCCCTTGTCACCGAGACCTATGTTTCCCCTTCGTACATTACCGCGTTAGTGCACATATGTCTGCTTACCCAATCCTCCCACCTTTTATACTTACCAAAAATCACTAGTACTCCCGGCCACCACTGCTTATCTCTCCTGCGAGACGAACCATTGATATCAAGTTACCCACAGCTATAGGGATGAATCATGAGATCTCTTACCAGCCTAGATCCATCTCTATCGATCTTTCATTGATTAGGACACATATGTACAACAGTTGTTCATTACTAGTCATCATCAAGTGATATTGCATACCATCAGTACTCTTAATATAACATGGGGGGCCACATCCAACAACAACAGGTGCCGACAGCCGACAACACCACCTAGAGTGGGGTGTAGTAGCCAGGAGCTTGCGCTTCGAGAGATGCTGAACTCGACTCAAGGCAATGACACATAGCGAATCAGACACTCGGCTTCTACATAATCCACCGGAGGTATTATTAGCCCAGGTTCGGGCGTTCGGAAGCTCCTCTAAGCAGCCAAGAGCTATTTTCTGCACAAATTGGCATCATGATTTAATACTATCTACAGTGTACGAACCACCTATAGGCTCCAATATATCTATTCACGTCCAGGCCGAGTGCTTGGATATTTGACAACATGAGATACCGCAGTTGATAGATATCACTAGCTCAGAGGTGAGAGTGATTGGTGCCTGGTGGCTGATGGTATGACTTTCCCAATACTATACGGCACGAGCAACTCTCCCAAGGCTTCAACACTGCCTCCCTGATCGGGGGCGGGCATAACATAACATTATAATCATAGGTACAATATGCATCTTGTATACACACAAAACAAGCATCCGTATACGGTATGGGTATATAAACACTACACACTATCCAAAGCAAAAAAAAATAATTAATAATAAATTGATCAAGTCAAGATCGGTCACATTATGGTGCATGGCGCGTGCGCATGAGCTGGGTCCAAGCCCAACTCCTGTAACGATTCCGCAGTAGCCTCTCTCTCATTCGCCTTGAGCTTCTCCTTCGCCTCAATCGGGAACCAGTCCTGCATAAAATTCATAAGTGCCCAATCGACATTGGCTATCACACACATCAATCCAAATCAATATTAATTAACGATCTTTATCAAATCATGTCAACAACCCACTCACCTCGATTGGCTACCAAAACCGACGGTGCCCGACACATCGGGCAATTTCCCTTCCCCTGTTTCTGCATCTTAACTAGGCAACGTACGCAGAAGAGGTGCCTGCAATCGAGCCGAATCGGCTTAAATGCGATGCTTGTGCATATAAGGCACGAGTAGTCTTCTATATGGGGAACGATGGGAAGGAGAGTTTCGCCAATTGCTTGGACGAGAACGTGCGGGAGGGAGAACGTGCGAGCTTGAGGAAATAAGACGAGCTGTGAGGCAGTGCGGCCGTTTGAGGTCGTGTCAGGTGGGAGAGGAAGTGATGTTCGCTTTGTATGTTTCTTGAGGATCTTGCGTGTGGCTTCGGCGTTTGCTAGTTGGAACTGGATATGTATCGGGTTAGATTATGGAGGGGGATAGAGTGTGTGTGTGCGAGGTACTATACCTTCTTGATGTTGAGAATAAAGACGTTGAGTTGGAGGAATGTTTCTAGTGCGGGTCGGCTCTCTTTGAGCTTGAATTTGCCTTGGGCGGCTAGTCCCCGCTGGGTGACCTGCTCCGCAAACAACTGTAACCGACGTTCGCTCTCCTCGGCACTACGCTCGCCCCGGTCTTGTTCATGCATGCTCTCGAATACTTCCGCCTCCATGTAAAGCTGAAATATCTCTCTCCAAGAATACAGGTCACTCTGTGCGTTCGGGCGAGTAAGAAGATGTCGGTTGGTCAGCAGGGCACAAACATACCTTGGATAAGCTACCAACCTGTACCCGAACGCCACCAGCGTGTTCGCTCAAAGGTGAGTGTGGTTGAAACCTTCCGCCGAGCATTGAATGGGACGAACTTGCAGGCCGAGCAGAGCTGGCAATCGTCCGTGATAATACCGTCACCGTCTTCAAGAAGTCATTCTGAACAGACTGCATATGAGTAGACGTGTGTCCGAGCGTTGTACATAGCAGTTCAAAGAATTGACCATCGGAAACGAGAGGGATGACAACTTCGCGGGAGTCCGAGGAGACGCCGGTGTCTGTGGGACCTTGGGACCTAACGATGAGATTGATGAGTGGGTAAAGCGGGGGGGTCGATGAGGCATAGATACATACTCCAATCCTGTGTTCTGCAACGTCCACAACAAGCTGTCGCCTGGAGGGGAAAGTGCATCCTCGATCGTCCCTGTCGACTCTGATCCCCCATCGTGGTCAAAGCACTCATCAGTCTCGCTCCCCTCGACATGGTTCGCTTTTCCTTGCTCCGTTCCACGGTGTAGCAGGTTGCCTAGCTCACCCAGTGACTCCAAGGATATTCGGAGGCGTGGTTCTATCCTTGAGGAATCTTCACCGAATTCATATACGACTTTAGGGAACCCAGCGCCAACGGCCAGGGTGGGCGCTTCATCAGAGTCGGGGCGCACACGACCAGCGGGTGGGTGCGATATAGCAGTCCCTTCGCCCTCCGAGATATGAGAAGAGATAAAAGAATGTGCACCCTCTGCTTCGAGAAGCTCGTGGAGCAAGCTAGGGCTCAGGCCGAGGGAGGACAGCTCTTCCACAACTTGGTTAATAATTTTTTTGAGCTAATTATGTACCGTGGTCACTGATCGAGTATTTTAATTAGTTAAATAGCAGGCTTACCTGACGATATTGGATGGCATTTTCCTGAAGTTCTTGAGGGAGGCTTTCCAGAAGTTGAGCGTATGTTTTCGAGAAATGCATGGTTTGCGGTTAAAAAACAGGCAGTGCAGCGAATGGATAATGTCAATGGTCACTTGATTTTCCCACAGGATATATACCTTCTCAGTTCCACTTAGCCTCCCGTATTTGGACTATCGGTGTGTCTTTCGTCGTATTTTTGGTAAGACCAGACTCTCCTGGGCACCCAAATATCCTTGGCCATGGGAAGGAAAAGGATGTGCGGCGATCATGCGATCTTCGCCTTCGTAAATGGTTCATCAGAGTAGGGTACAAAGTCGTTAGTCCCGCGCGGGCGTCATAGCTATGTAATAACGTCACACCTGGCGGAGCTGGGCGCTTCGATGTGAATAGGCTGCACATCAAACTGTAGAGGTCAAACGAAAGTCTAAAAACTTCGTAAAGTATTCTTTTCGCATGTTTGAAGAGAGGGCCTACGGCAGTCATAACTCGCCTTAATTTTAGAAGTGACAGAATTGAGCTACACTGTGAACCCCAGTTCCCAGGCATAGCCATGGTTATGATGGAGCACGGGTTCTTAGAGAGATCAATTTTACATGCGAATAATAAATATAAAATTTAATTAAAAATCATGAAGACAGCACCCATGTGGTGAGTGACGTGAACGTGGAACGCATGCTTTCGTGAGTTAAGCATAGCCGGAATATGTTCCTGCGGGATGAAACATGAATAACAAGTGGTAGCGACATACACCCGATGAGTATTGACTGTCTGAGCCCTGAAGTGGCAGGTCTCAAGCGTTTGCGACAATAGCCCTCGTCGGTGTCACTATTACCGCCGCCAGTTTCGCTGATCCTCTGTGTCTCTCACGATTCGAGATAGCTATACATTCGTCCTGATTCTTCCATCATATGTATCTTGCGGTGATGTCAGGTAATTGAGGACATGTAGGCCTTATCCCAAGACTCCAAGTTGAAGTCGGAGGATAGCCTTGGACACCATGTGGTGGCTGGTCTGAGAGAGGAGAACTGCAGTTGAATATCACCGTTGGCGCAGCGGACTTCAAATGTTGAGGTTATTGACGCGAAATTTGTATCATGCTGGGTCATGAGCGCTATTGGTTTCTCACTCAAACACCTATGTATGGGCCATGGGTATAATAAAGGCTATGTACGGGTTATGGGTAAGATACCCCTGCGTACCAACCTGGTGGAAGCCAAGGGTTACTTGCTGGAGAGTATAATATGGGCCCCGGTACCATACCGACGTCGGAAATCTTATCCGCATTCGTACGTGGTACCCTCCAAGGACCCGTATTTTATCTGGAACTTTCAGGAGGGTTTCAAGCTAAATTCCCCCAGATCTTATCCCAAAAGTGCGGAAGGTTCCACACTCCTTACATTCTTGTCCGAACGTGACCAGGGATCCCCCAAGCCCAATATTCACGGGGAGATATAGGTTAAAGAAAAGTTGGGTTGGGTCAGTTCGTTTTTTACGGGTCTGTCATCAAGCTATTTTTATCGAGTACCATAATACTTATGATTGTTCCTTTGAATCTCCTGCTCAGCTATACTGGAGAAGGTCACACTTCCGAGATGTCGGCTGTTCTGGCAGATGCGCGTGACATCGTGAGGTGTTCGTTTTCAGATATGTTCCAAGTCGCTGGCTGGCTCATCTCCTTTGTTGGAAGAGACTCACCAAAGAAGGGCACCTGAATTTTTTCGGCACGCAGATCATCCGAGCGGGGGATAGAGTTCTGCGCAGAGTCCAGACCACTCACATCGCAAAAAAAAAAAAAAGAAGCCAAAACGGCCGCTGTTGCTAGAACTTTCGGATACAGACATGGAAAAGTTCAGCCGGACGACAAGAAAATGTGGATCAAGTAGATCTCATAACAAGCCGAGTAGTCATGAACAGGTGGTGAGAGCCATATGGACTGGATGAAAACTGTAGGGTTTGAATGCAAAGGAAGCTGCTGACACAGGGCGGTCAGCTAGCTTTGTGAGCCTTCTCTTCGTTTTAGCGTCTTTCGGATGAGTGGTGTGCCAAACTGGTTCAATAAGTGATGTCAACATGATGTCAACACCCTCGCCCTGCAGGTCCCCAGATTATTCTATCGCTTTCTTTTCGGTTGACCTTTTGGGCAGTGCCTTGAATGCTGAGCGCTGAGCGCTGGGTATATCTGGACCATCTTACTATCTACCCCCCACCTGTTTTCTCCATCTTGGTTACTAGTCATTTATTACTAAGCTTATGGAGTTTGATCAACTGCTCGCTACTTTCTACTCGCCTTAGTTCACCTCTTTTGGGAATATTTATCGCAACTTACTCGTAGGGTACTTCTTGACCTCCGACGCGAAGGCGATTCTATTGCTGATTATATTACAGCGTGAGTCTTTCTTCTTGTTATCGCCGCAAGACAAGCGCTTCCATCAAGGGTGACTTCAGCAGTGATCGCGCCAAAGTCAATGCGTCAAGCATGATTCCGTCGATCACACAAAGTATCTCCCATGTAGAAAATATTACGACGAGTTGTTCTTCTAGACTACCTTTTAGCCCTGTAAGTTTTTCTTCATATGTCACTGCGGAGACAACATAAATTTTCCTGGTGACAGGGCATGGAGTTTCCTCATGCCAAGTGCCTATAAACAGGTCACTAAACCCAAACTTGAGAACTGGCTCCCCTTTCCCCTCAGGATGAATTCCGAAGTCGAGCAAGCTGCGTCTCACTTGTACATTTTTACTCTTTTTAATACCTCCAGTCATTTATACTGATGAATATCCAGGTTGGCGGGGAAGTATTTCCAACTGGCGGCATTTGTTATGTTAGTATACGACCATCGTACGTCCTGTATGTTTGTGGAGTTCTCTTTTTTGTGCTCATACGTAATAGTCTTGACATTTGGTCAAGAGGTGGAGCGGGTATGGAAGCAACGCCTCTCTGCAGCGTCAGTACTGTTCCTGGTAAATCGCTATGCGACTATTCTGCAATTCGTTGCCCTCCTCGATGGTAAGCTTGAGATAAATCTCGGCTTTGGGCCGAAATGACGTTAACTGCTATATGTAGCGTTTCATAATCCTCATTGGGCGGGGCAGGTGTGTATGTTGCATTTCTTATTCTCGCATCTCTGATGATCACGACATAGGTGTACGTACTGATCTCAACATCTTCCTGGAGAATAAACTCAACTAGGAATTAGATGCAACAGATCCGTTTTATTCGAAGGATCGTCAACAGTCGCATTGGTAGCCGTGGGCCAGCGTATGTACCCCTTCTGATTAGCTGAGGCATCCTGTTGATATAACCTTCTTTCAGTGATCATGATACTAAGAGTATTCGCGCTTTATGAACGAAGCATGCGCGTGCTTGTTTTCTTGATGACGCTTTGGTTACTGCAAATCGTCATTTCTGCAGTCGGTCTGCAAACAGGTTTTCGTATGTCAGAAAAATTATTGCATTCTTCGCCACTGCTCATATCCGTGTACTCTAGCTGTCCCACTACCTACTGGACTTGCGGGTATTATCTAGTATATCAACATACCGTTTGCACTTTTGTGCTCATACCGAGCTCCTATTTTAGGTTGTATCCTAACAGGAACTAGTCCCCTCTTCCGTATGTCCTTTGTTCCTACGTGTTGCAACCACTGACTCCCACCGGTTGTCATACATAGCGTCGCTTTGGATCGCACCTCTCTTCACCGACTCTGCAGTCTTCTTCCTTACACTCTACCGCACAAAACGCTATCTCAGCAACAATAGAAATCTGTCTTCCCCGTACGCTTCGTTCCCATTTCGTTTGAAAATCCCAATCCTTCCATCAACACGATCTTATCGTGCCACCGGTCTTTCTCTCAACGCACCTGTCGAGACAATCAGACTCATGAGCGAGGTCGCTTCTAGGACGATCACGATCCTCGTCCGAGATGGTGCTTTATACTTCCTCCTAATATTTCTGGCAAACTTGATGAACGCTTTGATTTACTTTGTCAGTCCATGTTCATCTCGCGTCTTTGCTCCACGTTTCCGGCATTGACCATGTCCCCACGTATAGCTCGCGGCACCAGACCTCAAAGCAATAGGCGCCTCCTTCAGTCAACTCATAACTTGCACCATGATCTCCCGCCTGGTGCTTAACCTCCGTTCGGTTTCGACGAGCTCTTTTGATCAGACGTTCGGTGAAGATGCTGAGCGTCACTTGCCGTACCGGGACACCGGGGCCGCCTCCTTCTCCCTTCATTCACCTGCTACTGATGGACTTCAATATGGGAATTATCGCAACAAACCTAGGGCGTCGTTGTGGACGCGTGCCCTTGGGAATCTGGGCGGTCGTGTTTCGTTTGGCATAACGAGTCGTAGTATGACCGGGACGAGGGGTATGGGTGTGGAAGTTGTGACGACCACGGAGGTACGGTGTGATATACCGATGGAGAGTATAAATGAATCCCATATATAAGACGCAATACATAATGCATAGTTAATCTGGATTACCTCGGGGGATTGGTCCACAGCTTCATTGCATCGACTGTATGAGAACATTCTCGATCCTCTTGGCGCTGTCTCTGGCCTCGAGGCGTGACTCAGAGCACATTGTGTGGCACATGCCGTGTATGGCTGAAGTTGTCCGGGTCGGGTGCGGAGAGGTAGTTTGACAGGGGCTAAGATCATCATGGGCGACTATTTTAGCTATTGTGTATTTATGTAAACGTAAACAAGATCAACACGTTCCCCTCAGGTTCAATACTTTACTTCTTGGAGTTTCCTCTCTTTCTCTTCTTGTCCAAATGCCGCCACCACGACCTGCCGCGGATACCCGCAAGCCATATTCAGGCCCGACACGCTCCCTCGTCATTGCAATCGACATTGGGACGACATTCAGCGGGGTCTCTTATGCCATCCTCGAACCAGGAGAGATTCCGAAAATACACGGTGTAACTCGGTGCGTAGGCTTTTTATCATCGTTCATTTTCATTGTGCTAAGTACCAACGCAGATTCCCCGGTCAAGAACATGTAGCTGGTAATACCAAGATACCCTCTGTAATATACTACGATAGACATGGGAAGATGATGGCCGCTGGCGCTGAAGCTGATACGAACGGAATCCAAGCCCAAGCAGAGGACGAGAACTGGATAAGAGCCGAGCTGTGCGTACACATATTCCTCCAATAATCACCAATCTTATCCAATGCCACAGCTTCAAACTACGCCTCCGTCCTCGCACAATGCGACTCAACATGAATGGGATGCGCCTTGGTCCTCTACCCAAGCGCAAAACTGCAGTTCATGTCTTTGGCGACTTCCTTGCCTACCTCTATCGCTGCACCCGCAACTTTATCACCGACACCCATGCTAATGGTGCTTCCCTGTGGAACCAAGTCGAGGCTGACCTTCAATTCGTCCTGTCACATCCGAATGGCTGGGAAGGTGCCCAGCAGAGCAAGATGCGAAGAGCTGCCATTTACGGCGGTCTAATTCCCGAAACTAACGAAGGCAAGGCAAGGATCAGATTTGTAACAGAAGGCGAGGCGAGTCTCCACGCCTGTGTATTGAATGGACTGGCTGCGGATGTACTCTCGGTGAGTATCGCTTCGTGAAATTAATCTTATTGCTGTGACGTGCGCTAATCAAGCAATCCTCGTGTTCTACTCTGTTGATGACGCGTTCGATTTCACTTCACAAAACTGTAGAACCCTTCAAAGCACGGCTTTTTGATTGCTGATGCTGGGGGAGGGACGCTTGATATCAGCGCGTACGCGATTAAGGGCGCCTCTCCCCTTGTCATAGAAGAAATTGCACCCCCTGATTGTATTTTTGCTGGCTCTGTATTTGTATCTCGGCGGGCGCGTGAATTTCTAGAAGGTGCATCTACAATTAGTTTCTTTATTCCCACACAAGCTTAACGGGATTACGACAGGGAAACTAGGGAACTCGAAATATGGTACACCAGACGCCCTAGACCACATCACACGGCGCTTCGATGAAACCACCAAGCGCCTCTTTCGCAACAGCCGAGACCTCCAATTTATTCCCTTCGGCTCTCCATTAGACAAAGACGCCTCTGTCGGAATTCGTGGCGGACAGCTTAAGTTGACGGGCCAGGAAGTAGCGGATCTATTCGAGCCCTCTGTTGATGGTGAGTCCCACTGATCGTTGGCGCGCGTGGAATTATATTGCTGATCGTGTTTGATCCGCTAGCGGCGTTCAGGGCGATCAAGGCGCAGATCGATGCGTCCCAAGGGATGATCAGGTCTGTCTTTTTGGTTGGTGGATATGCAGCTTCGCCTTGGTTGTTTTCGTATGTTCACTTCCTACTTCTACGTCTTCGACCTCTCATACCATTGGTATGCAGGCAGTTACAAGAGCGATTAACACCATATAAAGTTGTCGTCAGCCGACCCGATACTCAAACGTATGTCTAGTTCCCATTCAAACCTTGCCAATCTAACGTCACATACAGATCGAAAGCTGTCGCGGATGGTGCGATAGGGTTCTACTGCGATCATCACGTCTCCGCGCGCATGTCCAAATTTATGTACGGTGTCGAGTTCCTGCGAGAGATGGATCCACGGGATCCAGACCACGTTGCAAGGAAGGAGAGGTTGTGTGAATTGCCGAGTGGACCCAAGTTATTACCGGATGCCTTCGATTGTATTTTGGCCAGAGTGAGTCCGTTCTCGGTGTCTGTTGATTGGAGTGTGCTAATTATGGTTGCTGTTGTAGGGTGTAAGAGTGAAAGAATCAACGGTGTTTACCAGAAAGTATTGTACTGAATTGACAAGCCTCTCTATGCTCTCGGTTTTCGAAGTCGAGATATGGTGCTATAGGGGGGGTAATACGATTCCGAAGTGGATTAGCAGACAAGCTGGTGTGTGGTGATTCTTTATCAACTAACTCGGTCTGATATTGAACTTGTTACCCGAAACTCTAGAAGATTTCTCGACGCTGTGTGTAGTGCGCGCGGACTTGTCGCCTCTTTCAGGGAGTGCCGAGCCGAAAGCAGGCAGGAATGGGAAGACGTATTGGACGATTGTATTTTCGGTGGAGATTCAGTTTGGGCTAACGGAATTCAGGGCGAGGATCAAGTGGGTTGATAATGTACGTGCTCTCCTACAAGGTCCATAACGACGTCGCTCACATTCGACCTTCATTTCCTTCCAGGGCGTAACGAAATAGTAAGTTAATGCACGAAACCTACTTACAACAGTACCTTAACGGTGTCTTCTAGTGGTCCTGCATCTATCATCTACAATGAACGCGGACACCGAGCAGACGAAGACGAACCTGACGTCTTCCCCGAGGACGAAGCTAACACTGCTTCCGCATCAACCACACCACGCTCGGCCACCGGCGAACGTCTCCGCTCCGAACCAGTCTCCCGTGCCCGTACGCCCGTCGCAGAAAGGCAAAGCAGCATTCCTACGTCAACTGCTTCCTCCCGCCGCCCATCACAAAGCTATCCCCGAAGTGAACTCTCGTATGCTAGTGGTACTGGTGCTGGTACTGGTGCTGGTGCTGGTGCCATTCCAGAGGTCGCGAGGCTGGATAGGGAACGTTCAGTGTCGTCGCGAGGCACTTCAGTGTCCACATCGAAGAATGGATATGCCCCAAGTGAGAGGGGAAGTGAGAGGAACGGAGGAGGCTCTGAGAGCGATAGACGTACTGTGTCGTCCTCGAAGAGTAAAGATCGGGATCGCGAACGGACTATACAGGCTACGCCGAGGAGTGCGAAGATCGGAGACACGCTTGCGTCTGTCTGGGGCCCTGATGGTTCGCAGAGTAACACCGCGTCGCCGAGACAGAGTGCAGCTGCGTCGCCTGCACAGCCTCCCGTTGCTGAATTCATTGGTGGATCCACGACGCGCGGAAGTTCAATGTATGGTGATAGATCGAAGAGTCCTTGGGCCGACCAACAGCAATTACAGACACCCAGTCATCATTCGACCCGCTCCATGGCTTCCACACATCACTCCCAACAGAAGAGTCCGTGGGTCGAGACAATCTCAACGACAATTGAAAATCCAAAGAATCACTCGCCGTGGGATGCTGTCCCTTCATCTATACCCAAGTCTGTATCAGGCACGCCTAGTTCTATTCACAGTAGTATACCCGGCCGCGAAAGGAGTGATACCGACAAGAACAGGATGTCTTCACTTTGGGAAGACGCCCCGCGTTCGTCATATGGCGATCCTCCTAAAACACCATGGAGTGGAAATCTAAAGACGCCGGGTCATACCGCACGGGAGATTGGCCCTGGTGGTGGGGATGAGAATACTGTGTTACTCGCAACGACGCCTGGTGCTGCGGGTGCGCCTGTTGACCTACCATCGCAACAGGGTCCGAGCTTGAGTAGGAGTGTCAGTATCAGTGGAAAGAGTCCTGCTGTATCTGGACGTGGTATACCTGTAGATGTGGATGATGCTCCGGGGTTGGGTACACCGGGCGGTTGGGGAGGTGTAACTCCGAGGTCAATTGGTGGAGGTGGAGGTGGCGATTCTTGGGACTCTGGTGCATTTGGTGGTAACACAGGCGCTCCTGCATCAGCGACACCTTTGACTTCAACTTTGAAGACACCAAGGAGTGCTTTGAGTGGAATGTCGAGGAAGAGTTCGGTTGCGGCTAGTACGTTGTCGAGTGCGAAGATTGGGTCTCCATCACCTGCCAGGTCTCCGTTTGGTTCGCTTGGTGGTGGTGGTGGTGGTAATGGGGAAGAGCTGCTTGGTGCTGCTGCGTCGCCGAATTTATTGGCAGGGGCTCCAGGTATTGGCGGACACGGGCATGGGATAGGACAAGCCTCCCCAGGCAAACAGCCGCTCAGTCCGTTGAATCCTGCCGCACAAGACGTAGGCGCTATGACTCCTGGTGCTGGTGCTGGTGCTGCCGGAGACGCGTCCGATTGGGCATCAGGTGGGGGTGCGAATGATACTTGGGGTTTAGATGCTACAAACAATGCCGCAGATTCGTGGAGTTTGAATAACGAGTCAGCTCAACCACAGTCTACCACGGGCGCTGGCGATTCATGGGGTCTCAACACTACCGCTTCGCCTGCTCATGCGCCGGCTCCCATTGAGACACAAGTTCAGACGCCAAAGACACCGGGATTGAAGACACCAAAGACGCCGGGGTTGAAGACACCCAGGAGCATCGGAGGCAAGACGCCCAAGATACCCGCAGTAGATGTCAAGACTCCCATCGCCGAGTCCGTAGCTTCACCCGCTGTTGAAACGCCCACCACGCCCACTCCCGAAACTGGAGGAAAGAAGAAAAAGGGCAAGAAGACAACTGCGGCTTCACTAGCTGCGGAGGAAGAGGAGAGGAAGAGGAAGGAGAAGGAGGCCGAGGAGGCTGAGAAGAACAGGCTTGAAGAAGAAAAGGCGAGACTTGCGAAAGAGACCGAAGAGGCAGCAGAACAGGCAAGGCTTGCGAAAGAAGCTGAGGAGGCGGCCGAAAGGCAAAGGCTTGCAGAGGTTGAAGCAGAGGCTGAAAGGCATAGACTTGCAGAAGCGGAAGCGGCGGCAGCGGCGGCGGAAGCAGAAAAAACAGCGAAGGAGAAAGAAGAAGAGGAGAGACGCGCGGAACTGGAGGCAGCTCGGGTGGCGGAGGAGAAAGCAAATAAGGAGGAGCAGGAGGCTAAGGGTGCGAAGGCCGCTGCAAACGCACCTGCGAAAGGAGGCAAGAAGGGAAAGAAGAAGAAAGGCGCGGTATGGGATGATGAAGAAGAAGAGAAACAAAGGTTGGCCAAGGAGGCGGAGGATAGGGCTGAGCAAGAGGGCAGAGAAAAGGCCGAGCGGGAGGCCAGGGAAAAGGCTGAGCAAGAAGCCAAAGAGAAGACAGAGCAGGAGGCCAGAGAGAAAGCTGAACAAGAGGCCCAGGAAAAAGCTGAACAGGAAGCAAAGGACAAGGCTGAGGAAGCGAGGCTGGAAGCCGAAGCAAAGAAGGCTGACGAGGAAGCCCAAGCGCAGGCAGAGCAAGATGCGTTTGTACCTGCTATCAAGAAAGGCAAGAAGAGTAGGAAAGGTACTTTACTGGGTCTCGGGGGCGACACGGAAGAGAAGGCGCAAGAAGAGGAGCGCTTAGCTGCAGCGAAAGCCGAGCAGGAAGTTAAAGAGAGGGAAGAGATGGAAAAGGCAGAGAAGGCGAAAGTGGAGAAACAAAGGGAAGAAGAAGAACGGAAAGAGAAAGATGAGAAAGAAGCCAAGGAGAAGGCAGGGGCTGAGGAGGGTGGAGGGTCGCTCTTTGGCTCGCTTGGAGGCGGCGGGTGGGGCTCATCAAGTGGTGCTGGCGGTTGGGGTTTGGGTTCATGGGGTACAAAGGCCAAGTCGAAGACCCCGAGCATCACATCTAACCTGGGTGGCTGGGGACCATCGGGACCCTCTTTCGGCGGTTCTTTCGGCGGTGCCTTTGGCTTGGGTGGCTCCGAACAGAAACAGGAAGGGTTCGAGCTTGGTGATGTCGGCGAACAGACAAACACACTGTTCGGTGATATAGGTATTTCCTCGTCTTCGCCTCAACTCGCCGATACCTTGGACGTACCCGCAGCGTCCACAGAGTTGTCTGAGGAACCACCTAGACTCCCAAGCAAAACACCTTCCCGAGTACCCTCGAGACAACCGTCAAGAGCTCCTTCACCTGTCCCGCCTGTTGCCGATGTTGCCACTCCTGATCCTAATGATGGCTTGACTGTCCCCGCCACTGAGCCGGCCGTGGAACCCACGGCTGAAGAGCCTGCACCCGAAACTCCAGCGGCTGAAGAACCTTCGAACACACCCCAGAATAATGAACCCCAACCTGCAAGTGCGGAAGACTGGGGACTTCCCGTCAAGAACAAGAAGAAGAAAGCTGCTAAGGGCAAGGGGAAGAAATAGAAAGTGCACAAATGATTTTAATTAATTTTTCTCTATCTGCTTGTTGTATCACCTTGGAATGATACCTCTTACTGACTAATATGAATTTTATGTAGGATAGGAGTCTGTACTAGCGTATAAATGTAGAATGCAGTCTGATACATGACAGATGAGGCTGAGCGGTTTTGTTAGCAAACCTTGTTGTGTTACGTTGTGACTGTACGTGACTGTGTGATGGATGAGACTAATCAATCGACCCTATTTATTTCTATCATCTTTCATCCATCCAATGTCCCTCAAAGTACCAAAAGCAAATCAGGTCCAGCTGTTCAAGGAAGGATACAAGGTGATCATATATTCATTGCTGTGCGATGTAAATGTCTGATCGACGCGTCCGAACAGCATTTGCAAGGGCTTGATGACGCGGTTCTGAGGAACATTCAGGCAGTGAATGAACTCACTGATTTGGTGCGGACGAGTTATGGGCCCAATGGTATGTCGTGCAAGGTTGTTGTGATACTGTTCCACAAACTCATCGTGATGAATGACTGGTGTAGGCAGGAACAAGCTTGTGATCAATCATCTTGGAAGACTTTTTGTGACTTCAGATGCTGCGACGATTATTAGGGAGATCGAAGTTGTGCATCCGGCTGCAAAGTTGGTTGTGATGGCGTCGCAGGCGCAGGAGGCAGAGGTGAATCTTGCTTCTATATTTTTCCTCACCCCACCCACAATGGTACCAAAATACCTGCTCCTTCATATCCTAGAGAGATAGAGAACGCGTGCTCATCTTCGTCCTTCTATTTTTATTTTCTAGATGGGCGATGCCACTAACATGGTTATCATCTTCGCAGGAGAGCTATTGAAGAAGGCGGAGAGCCTGTTGGTCATGGGCCTACACCCGAGTGAGGTTATCAAGGGCTACGAGTTGGCGTTGAACAAGACCCTGCAGGAGCTTGAAAGTGAGCCTCGATCTCGATACCTCGCCCCGATCCTCATCTCATATTTTCTATCCACAGCACTATCAACGTGGAAATTACCACTCCCTCTCGCTCACGCTTCGCTAGTGACTGCGCTCAAGCCTGCGATTGCCGCAAAACAATATGGCCAAGAAGATACGCTCGCATCCCTGGTTGCCGACGCTGCTCTGTCTGTGATGCCTCCCAACCCCAAAAACTTTAACGTAGATAATGTCCGCGTCGTCAAAATTATGGGCGGTAGCTTGGCTGGCAGCAAGGTTGTGCAAGGCATGGTGTTTGGTCGTGAACCGGAGGGTATGTCAGAAGCTTATAGAAAAATTGGCCATCGATGCTCATCCGCGCTGCAGGTGACGTGAAAAAGGTCCACAAAGCGAAAGTCGCCGTTTTCACGTCGGCATTGGATGTTGCCCAGACAGAGACTAAGGGGACAGTATTGATCAAGAGTGCCGAGGATATGCTCAACTTTACGAGCGGTGAGGAAAAGCATATGGAAAAGGTAATTCTCAAACGAATAAAGCATGCCTCACTAACACTATAAGAATAGATTTTTAAAGAAATCGTCGACTCTGGGGTCAAAGTTATCGTCGCAGGTTCATCTGTCGGTGAACTTGCTCTGCATTACCTCAACAGGCTCGGCATCGCCGTCCTCAAAGTCCTCTCAAAATTCGATCTCCGCAGAGTTTGCCGAGTCGTTAACGCTACACCCCTCGCACGTATGGGTGCACCCACGCCCGAAGAAGCTGGTTACGTCGACGTATTTGAAACAATAGAGATTGGTGGAGATCGTGTAACAGTTCTCCGTCAACTCGTCGAAGGTGATCCCGGATTCGATCCCTCCACTCCAGGCGAAAAGACAAAAACGGCTACCATCATCTTACGGGGAGCGACAGCCAATCACTTGGACGATCTTGAGCGTGCTATAGATGATGGTGTGAATGTGATTAAAGGACTGATGAAGGACCCGAGGACCGTTCCTGGTGCTGGTTCGGCAGAAATGGAGTTGGCGAAGCGGGTGGACGCGTATGGGAGTGGGTTGAAGGGACTTGCGCAGCACGCTGTGAAGAGGTATGCGACTGCGCTTGAGGTTGTGCCCAGAACACTTGCGGAGAATGCGTTGGGCGGTGCCGAGGGGAATGAGGTTCTCAGTAGGCTGTGGGCGAAGCATGAGCTTAAGGGAGGGGAAGCTTGGGGGGTTGACGTTGAGGTATATTCCCTATACCTTCACTGTGAGTTGTGACTAACTATATGGGCAGAATGAAGAAGATGGAACGCTACAAGCCGATCGGTACAAGATCTATGACTCGTTGGCCGCTAAGCAGTGGGCTCTCAAGCTGGCAACAGAGTCTGCGATCTCAGTGCTTAGTGTCGATAGCATCATCATGAGCAAGCCTGCTGGAGGACCTAAAGTTCCACAACAGTCGGGCAACTGGGATAACGATGATTAGAAGTATGTATAGAACACGCAACATGTTTTCCTTCAGGTAGCGAACTGGCTTAGTTTTGCGTGTGGGCTTCTCGGCCCCCTCCTCGCCCATTGACGCTTTAGAATGTGTCAAATTGACAGTCCAGTGTGCGCCGGAACGAGTTTTGGGCCCTCATCTTCTCGCGCGGACCAAGACAGATGATCAATGGTTGATGGTGGCGGTCTGTCAACGAATCACTAGTGAACTTGATGGAAATTTGAAGGTATTGGATCTGGAAATATCGCCCTCGGTATTAGACAGCTCTTGGGCCCGAAGCTCGACGCTTGGAGGCCTGACAGCTTGACAACTCCTGTACTTTTCGCCTCCGCACCTGTCTCCCTTTCGTTGGCCTCGAGCCTCTCTTTCGCCCCGACTGGAAACTAATCTCGCGTGAGGTTTGCGAGTGCTCAGTCCATCAATCGACCACTCGCTTGACTGATGCTTACTCTCTTCGATTGTTCGTGCGTATTCTCAGATGCTTCTGCTTCCACGTATGATCGGAATATCTCTCGGCAGGAACACAAGTCACTCCTGTGTTCTCGCAAGTGAGAAGTCATCAGTCAATAAGGCTCAGGCTGCAAATGAGTAAACATATATCCGAATATCGTAGGTATCGATTCGGAGTATTGGCCATCGGAACCGGGAGGAGTGACAACCTTACGAAAGTGTGGGGCAGTATTGATATCGGTGGTTTCCTTGGGACCTAATGGCTAGGCCAGATGGTGCGCAAAGCAGGAAGACCAGCGATGTGTGGAGGCATACTCCAACCCCGCCTTCCACAGTTTGCCGCCTGGAGGAAAATCTTTACTCTGTCGACTTTGCTGGCTCTAACTGATCTGACCCCTCGGCAGCTCTCATCGGCGCCTTGCTCCCCTCCACATCATCCCCTTTTCCATGTTTAACCTTTTCCTCTTAGGTAATAAGCTACCCAACTCACCTAGTGACTTGAGTGATATTCGGAAGTCCAGCCCTATTTTTGACGAGTCTCCATCGAATCTATATACGGATTAGGGAGCCTGGTAGCCCCACGATAAGAGCGTCCTCATCGGGGTCTGAGTGCACGTGAACAACGGGCACTGGCATAACAAAGTGCCTTCGCCTTTGGGGACATCAGAAGAAGCAAGGACCGTGCCACAACTTGTGATTCGAGAAGCTCGTCGGTGGGCTTGGGTCCAGACTGAGAGAGGATAGCTCCTTGATGGTCCATCGAAGGTGTTTGAGCTCTGGATCTTTTCCCCCAGGCACTTAACATATACAGGGCATCATCCACCGATCAATCCCCCTCCCTCCGACATATCTTAATGTCAGTTATTTCCGCCATATCACTCCCATGTATTATTCTGTGGTCGCCACTGTCACCAGCATCTCGACGGTCCCACAGTCCATCTCGGCCATCCTTTGAGCTTCTCGGGACGGTGGATTATCCCGAAGATCGTCATAAAACCATGGGGATATCAATTCCGAAAGGAGATACTCCACGACAGAGCTCAAGGGTTCCATTTCCCACTCGGGTCATGCGGATTATTAGTGCACTGCTGGTGCCTCGAGGTGACCTAAAGTACTAGTCCTATATCATGATTTACTTGTTTCGCACGTGTACGGCAGACCGCACGCGCAGCTCACTAATGTTTAAAGTGGCTGGGCTTGAGGTTACGGAGCATCTTACTATTGAGATCGGGAGGGCGGAACCGGATTGGTTGGAGCTGTCATTACTTTAAGTATAACGCCTGTCTTTTTTTTTTCCGCCGCTCATGCTATTATCGTCACCTACAGCTTACCGCTCAACTTCTGCTGGTCTCCACGCACATACCTGACCTTGGGATACGCGTCTGATAGCTTAGACCACATCTTACCACTAGTTTGGTATAATACTCGACCTTCCTATACCTCCTTTCGGTTCCTCTCAGAATAGAATGCCCCAATAGTATATGCATATCAACCTCGTGAAACATCCACATGGACGCTCGAGCATACATGCATCCTTGATCATGGGAAGGAGAGACGGTCCAGATTAACATTATAACATTACATACTCAGCTCCAACCGCTGCATTACAGTACCCTTACCTTCCCATTGTCTTTCAAAGCCAAATGGCAATTATTTGATTGTCTATGCCCAATACATGGCGCTGTTGGGCTATTTTTACGGGGCAGAGTACTTCCTGATAATCATTCTCCCGGACTCTTTTGTGATACACTGAAGAAGCTTAGACTTGAGATGGACAGTCCCGCTGGTAGCCGAGGTGCGGCTTTGAGCCGGAGTGAGCGGCGGTGTGAGATACTCACTTGTTCAGACAGATCTTAAGTCGCAAGCTATTGCAACAATCCTTCAATATATAGAAGGGAGATCTCTTGAGTGTGCATCACGTTGCCCTGGATCATAGCGTTTGTTACAACAGCCTTCCATCTCTTGGCGGTTGCTTTGTTGTATGTGCTGTAGAAGGGCCCGTCGGATTGTTTCGCGGCCGTGAATAGCCCAAATACTCATGGTTGGTATAGAGATTTAAGTCGCTGGTTGATGTCGCTACTATTTGCTGCGTATTTCTGATAGACCCTAGAAAGAAAGTACGTACGACTGGTCGGTAAAATACGAAAAAATGCGGACCCATTCACAGGGCTGAGTTAAATCTTGATCAATGATAAGAACTTAAACTTTGAAACCACGCCAGAACAAGGCCTCGGCATCAAACCCATAGGTACTTCTCGCTCCAACTCAACATAGCTCAAGACGCCGAGTGCTGAGCCAACCATCGGAGAAGGGTTTGCGGGTTTCGCTGGGAGCGCAAGGTGTGGCATATCGGAGTGTGACCATACCTTACCTCGTTGGCTGGGCCCAAAAATAGG
Organism: Macrolepiota fuliginosa MF-IS2; assembly: GCA_015584085.1. Taxonomy (NCBI): domain Eukaryota; kingdom Fungi; phylum Basidiomycota; class Agaricomycetes; order Agaricales; family Agaricaceae; genus Macrolepiota; species Macrolepiota fuliginosa. Next base: position 28,862 of record MU151312.1, read on the forward strand.
TAAAGGGAGGTAGATAAACATAACCAAAGCGGTCTTAACACGGTGTGACCCGGCCGGGGAATAGAACTCTCCTATTTCTGCGCGAAACCCGGGATCCCCAGCATCAAGAGCTTGTCAAAATGGCCGATCTACTAGACCATCGCCACTAGAACCTGGTATAGATACGAGGGGACCGGCACGTCTTTCTGGGTCAAATGGACCTCATAACACCAAATAGGTATCATCCGTGAGTGCCATGGATAAATCAAATTGGTTGGACGCGGCTGGGAAGGGACGATCGACACACGTAAATCACAGCTGTGGGAGGATTAGTCGTGAGTTTATTTTAGCGCGTAGTGGCATGCGCTAAGTAAAGTGGGAATCACTCAGTGATAACCCCTTCCTTGTTTCGTGCTGTTCGGCTGGGTTCTCGGACAGCGCCTTGAGTCTCCAACCGAATTATGATGGATCGCAAAGCATCAGATTCTATCTTTGGGTGGCCGCGACCCACGACAGTGGCCACCCACTGCCCTTTAGGCGTGTGTTATCCCTAGGTATTTTTGCAAATGGAGTCCGATGTATATAAGCAGGATAGTCGAACCCGGGCTTGAAATTGGCACGCCCTCTAACTCAAGACCATGGCTACCGTTGATCCCGTGCAGGTTGCAGCCCATTTGTGCGTTTCCACTCCTTTGACTTATCTATGCCCATCGATGCTGATGAATCTCTAGGTTGGCGGGGAAATACTGCCAGTTGGCAGCATTCGCTATGTTAATATACGATCACTGTAAGTCCTGCCTATCTGTAAGATTGCCTTTTTACTCATATTGAATAGGCTTGACATTTAGTGATGAGGTAGAGCGGATATGGAAGCGACGCTTTACTTTTGTAACGGTGCTATTCCTGATAAATCGGTATGCAACTATCGTGGAAGTCATTGTGGTTCTCGAAGGTGGTTATAAATCTCGACTTTGGATACAGGGGATGTTAATCTGTGCGTACAGCGTTCCACAATCCTAGCTGGTCAGGAAAAGTATGTATGCTGCATTTCCGATTATTATAACCCTAATAAATTGGCACCCAGGTGTATGTCCCATCGTCCCATCTCTTGCTAGAGCATGAGCTCAAGTCGATCTAGATGCCAGAAATTCTTCCCATTCGAAGGGGCGGGAGCAATCACATTGGTATCCATAGGCCAGCGTGCGCTCTCTTTCTCATCAACTGTGGTTTCTCGCTGACCTTATTTTTGCCAGTAATCATGATTCTAAGAGTATTCGCAATTTACGAGCGAAGCATGCGGATACTCGTTGGCTTGGTCGGTCTCTGGCTAGCGCAAATTGTCGTTATTGGCGTGGGTCTACGATCGGGGTTTCGTACGTCGGAGCTGTTCTTGCATTCTTCACCATCACTCATATCTGTGCGTTCTAGCTGTGCCACTGCCTGCTGGACTCCCAGGTACTATCTAGTATCCCGTAATGCTGCTTGCTCTATACTTAAGCTATATTCTCGTTTCAGGTTGTATTGAGTCCGGAGGTGGTCTCTTTCGTACGTTCTTCCTTCCTTCCTACTGGCACGCTACGGTCACTAATCCCCGTCCGCCGCCATCCACAGCTGCGGTTTGGATGGCGCCCCTCGTCATCGATACTACAATCTTCGCCCTCATAATCTACCGCTCAAGGCGCTATTTCAACAACTACCGAGGCTTGACTAGCCAAGGCGTCTCAAACCCATTCCGTGTTGGATCTAGCTCCCAGGGTGCCTGGGGACTCATTTCTAGGACGTTCCGAGTTCTCATCCGGGACAGTGCCTTATACTTCTTCTTTATCTTCATGGTGAACTTGTCGAACGCTTTGATTTACTTCGTCAGTCCCAATTCATCCCGCATCATTACCCGGCGTTTTCGGTACTAACACGTCTCTATCAATAGTCTGCACCTCCAGACATCAAAGCCATAGGTGGCTCCTTTAGTCAGCTCATAACCTGCACCATGGTCTCTCGTCTCGTCCTTAACCTCCGATCGCTCTCGGAAAGCTCTTCCGATGAGCCAAGTCAACCATCGTACAGGGGCGATCTTTATCGTACGCCTCCTCCTAGGAATCATCAAGAGACGTCATTGTGGACACGTACTCTTGATAATTTGGGCGGTGAAGACTATGGGGTGACGAGTGGTAGTAGTGGGACGAAGAGTTCGAATGTGGAAATTATAACTACTACGGAGATATCGCACGATATCCCGATGGAGAGGATAAAAGAGTCCCTTGCCTAAAGCAATGAGGGCGTGTGGTGTGCTGTACATACTGTATCTTTTTTTTGAAGACATCATTTATTATTATTGTACAACGAGTATCTTTACTAACGGCCTCCCGTCACGTTATTATGTACTACACTATATGTAGGCTCCCAGTGGCCTATATATACTAAACAAAGACTCAATAATTACTCCGACACGGAAAAGGTGACCCTGGTGTCCTGCATGCAGCATGCAAATAGAACTTGTATTCAAGAGGATTCAAGTCATTGTCCTCACCTGCCATTAAGAACATTGCAGGACATGTCGTGTACGGCAGAGTATATCTGAGTCGGATGGAGCAATGTGCCCGCTCTGGGCCAGTTTGGTGAGGCAAGATCATCATGGGTAGCCATCTAGTATCCACCCCGCATTTATTCAACACACTCCCCTTAGGTTCACTATGTTGTCGCTTGAAGTTTGATTCATTCTCCCTGGGACTGCTATCGCGCGCCCTTTTGTAGTAGATTACGCACTCTACAGTAAACCTGGATTTTTTTAAAATAAAAAAAAGACTCATTCTCCCTCATCGTTCATTTCATTTGGATCAGCCCTATGCAGATTCCCGGGCAGTAACGTATAGCCGGCAAGATACACTCCGTGATGAACATAGAAAGATGATGGGTGCTACTGCTGCATCAAGCGCATCATCGAACATCACAAAAAGACACCACGCAAAGTTCGGCTGATGAACGGAAGACTATCTGAAACCGATACAGGAGAAATCCAGGCACAGACAGAGGACAAGCGTTCGAGGATATGGTACTTCTACCAATACCACAACTTCAAACTACGCACCTCCACCCACACGATATGATACTTGAATATTTGAATTGTAATGGCATGTTCAGCCAATCCGGAACCATAGTGACGTAAAGATTACGAGAGCGCTTAATCGATGATGATGATGATGCCACCACTGCTGGAGAACCTACAATCGTCAAAAATTATTGACAAGAGTGGGACTTGAACCCACGCCACCTTTCGGTGATGAGAAACCCGCGATCGCAGGCAAGCTACGCTTGAGTCACACGCCTTAACCGCTCGGCCATCTTGCCGTTGAGAATGATGTTGCCTATGGGGTATAGATACAGATGCACCGATAATCATTGCAGGTAGGTTCAGCTAGACCTTCTAGCAAAGAAAAGAAGGCCCACCGCTCTGAAAAGGTGTTGGGACAGACATCATCGAGACAAGATCTATGGTATTCTCCCGGTCTCACTCCTACGCTACTTGCGCGAGATCGGGAACTCGAGCCGTGAGGGCGGGGATTTCCAGCTCGGAGACAAACAGAGCAATAGTCGGATTCAACAGGTCCAACAAGTTCGATGGTCTAGGAACATGTCGCCTGAGTTCCCTACAGATATTTCTAATCGTCATAATCCCTGTTACCCGGTTGTTGTGGGTCTTCCGGTGGGCTCGCTCATGATGATGCTATCGACGCTTTGTTCGTTTGAGGACTACATTTTCTATATGCTTTTATTCACCGCTTGTAAAATTAAGCACACCCTCAGTACTGGGTATACCAACACGAAAGCCACACCTTTCGCGTTATATGGATGATGAATAGGTGCTCACTATCTCTCTAGAACGTGAAAGAGCAGGGGTAGCCGTCATATTTGTGCATCAAGTAAGTAAGGGTCGTCGGCCTCGGCCTCCCGCGCCCGGAGGTCATCATATCAAAAGCAACTTGCGCAGCCGGATGCATGACTTCGGGTCTCTCCAACAATAGTTGTAGTTTTTTTTTAAAAAATCATCATTTATTGAAACCGTATATACGATTACAAACGGGTGCGCGATAGCAGTCCCTACAATAGTTGTAGTACCCAAGGTCACAAAAAGCCTTCCGAGATGATTGATCACGAGCTTGTTCCGAGTCTTCCGACCCATCATACATTTATCACAGTATTTGTTTCAGTGGCACCGTAATGGCCCGCGCCAAATCAGTGAGTTCGTTCACTGCTTGAACGTTTCTCAGAACCGTGCCATCAGGTCCTAGCTGATCCTGTTCAACCTTCAGACGCATCAATCAAACAATCTCGCACAGGATCCTCCTTTATTAGCTTTATTTTTAGTGCTCGCGTGGAGGATAACCGATAATGATAGAAATAAATAACATTGCAGCGCTGATGGATTGTGTCACGGTCGCCACACGTTGTACTTCATCACGGGGATGTATGACAGAGTGGACAGCACTCGCTGGAAGGCCAGATAGGGTAAGAATGGAATGGATATTGAATATGAATGCCGGCGGTGACGTTTGGGGGAAGAGGCTGGAAACAACGGGACCCCAGGAGGTGGGGTCGGGTCGCCCCACCGGGTGGGCTTAAAAGTGGGTCGTGAAATGAGCTAGAGTCTCTGGACAAGTGATAGAAGTTGTAGTAGATGGAGTAGACCAATGGAATTAATCACGTGGCTCGCGGACGAGAAAACACAACCTCACTCGTTCTCCCTCGCCGCTACTGCAGCCAAACGAGGTCAAGCGTTAACGGGTTAATGTCCAATGGCTCATCCTCAAGCTTGAGCATAAACTTTCAGACGGGTCGCTGCAACTCATCGGCTTGGCCATCTTCGGAACGCGTTGCAATTTCGGAGGTGCGAGTGAAGGTGCTTACGGTTGAGAGGGGCTGAGGCGGTAGTGGTGTTCGACCTTACGACGCCCATTACTTTTAAAGTAACACTGCGACGAGCATTTTATGGATATGCTGGGATGAATTCCACATGGGGATCTCCCTGTCGCAAACTCTACCAACAGTCAATCTTGGCACCTTCGACCTCCAACGTTTCCCTCCACCTTATAGGCCTCTGTCTTTCATATAGCAAGAGCTGATTTGTTTCTCCTGTTCTAGCAGCAACAAATCTTATCTTCGCATGTGTTCTCTCCAAATCTTTGTCATGGCCATCGCTATTATCATCCACTACCTCTGCCAATGTCTCCACCATTTATTTTCGCTTTTGCGGCCCCAATGTTCAACCCGGAACTCCTTTATCCCCCTGTCCCTTGGCGTTTTCTCTTAAACTATCCACTGTCGGCTTTCGACCTACGTCTTGAGTTCTTTCCTTCATCTTGTGCTCATACGACTCCATTCACAGAATTATCATCACCATTACACATGACATCCAACCCTCTTGTTGCGCTCTCCTCCCTACTAGATCATCTCCAGTAAGTACTGGTCCCGAACCTATTGGTGGGCGCTTCCTGGAAAACCCCTAGGTCACAGTAAGCCAGTCTCGGCACACCAGTTAGCCATATCCCACTTCCCTGGCTGGAAGCCAATGAAAACGACCATTCAATGGTTCCCGTGGGCATGGACCGGGGAGAACTCCTTCGGCTTGATGATCAACATAGCAGCATGCAATGAGTTACAGTATACTTCGTTTTCCTCGCCCATCGCTTGACGCCCTACGTGAGGGACTAATCCGTCACAGAACACCCCCTTTGTCTCCTGCGATAATGATCGAGATGATCTCTTGCTCGCCCACTCACCTCTAAGGAGAGTGGTACAGCTCGATGCCTGGATCTCTCCCTGTCGGTGCTTGATGTGGGGGTTCCACTGAAGCTCACCCAAAATCTCCACATTGACCATCTACCAACTTCTTCCTTTGCCATGCCCTCTAGCCGCTTCAAACTCTTGAGCCACACCTTCTGCTGGTCACATAACAGGATTATCGGAATCCAATCGTCCATAATGATACGTGGCTCCTCCCTTCGCTGTAATGGAGATTGGCCCTGCACTGTCCATCTATGCTCGAGGCGACAAAGGCGTCAGCTTATTGAGGACGCCTTCGGGAAGAATATCTTACAACTGCAATATGTCTGGTGTTGTATTCAGCTCCTTGCTTGGCACCCACTTGTTGGCGTCGTTGGTCGCAATGGATGGACTTGACCTTGGAAGTCGGAGTGCAATAAAATGAAGGGCGGGGACGTTGTTCCCGGGGTTGCTCACTGTAACCTACGCTAGCACCAATCCGTTCAAAGGGGCTGGCGCCCTTGCGTGGTGGACCCTATTTTGCCGTATCCACTCATGACCTAACTCCTTAAATATCGTGCATAGGGTTTCCGGAGAGTGGGAAAAAGCATGGCTCGCACAATTTGAACACCTCATTGATTGCACTGCCTGTCAAGTCTAACTTCCCCGGATGGGGTCGAGGACAGAAGATCCGAGCGCCGGATGAAACTAAAATGGATCCCGCATCTTCTCGGCGGGCCCGTTCCCTTTGAATTTTCTCGAAATATGGGGCTTCATATGTCCGGTTTTGTGCTCAATCTGACAACCGTACACAGGTTATATGGCGACAAGCCGGGGCCCTGCGGTACTTGAGAGTACTTTTTACCATCTGCTGCTCGTCCTACATTAAGAGTCTCATTGGTGTTAACTTAACTAAAGTAGTTGCCTATGGTAGTCTTGCGCCTGGCAAACCACCTCACCGCGTGGCACGTATCTTACAGTGTAGCCTCGAATCGTCCGGGCGAAGAGGGTCCAAAATCGATAAGGTCATGTCAGTCAAGAACGTTCTCATGTGACTGGGACCAGAAAAGCCGTCAGTCAAATCTCGATACTCGGTTCAGAGGCAATAAAGAGTATCGCACCTTGATAGTCTCAAACATAGGGGTCGTTTATCCTCTCCATCGGGATGATATCACGTACCACCTCCGTACTGGTCATAACTTCTACATTCATACATTTTGTCTCTGTCTCCGTCCCACTTCCACTCGTCGTTCCAGAGGAAATGTCCCCATCCAGATTCCCAAGAGTACGCGTCCACAGCGTCTCGCGTTTATCGTGACGATCCCCATACTGATAACTGTCAGGAGCGGGTAGTTGGTGCTCATCGGAAGAGCTCGTTGAGGCAGAGCGGAGGTTGAGAACGAGACGGGAGATCATAGTGGCAGTTATGAGTTGACTGAAGGAGGCGCCTATGTCTTTGAGGTCTCGTGTTGCAGACTATTAGTAAAGGCGTAGTCAGTACTGAAAATGTAGAAAGGGGCACGAGATGAACATAGACTGACAAAGTAAATCGAAACGTTCGCCAAGTTCGCCAGAAAGATCAGGAAGAAATATATAGTGCCGTCACGAACGAGGATCGTGATTGTCCTAGAAGAAAAGTTGCTCATGAGTCTGGTTGTCCCGATGAGACCGGCAGTACGACAGGGATGTGTTGAAATGAAAGTGCTGGAATCTTGAATTGGAACGGGAATGAAACGTACGGGGAAGCTAGAAACCGGCCGTTGCTCGCATAGCGTTTCGCGCGGTAGAGTGTGAGGAAGAAGATTATAGAGTCTGTGACGAGAGGCGCGATCCAAAGCGATGCTATCCATTATGGCCGGTCAGGGTTAATGGTCGTAATGTGATATTAAGAGGGAAGAACATACGGAGAGGACCGTCTCCTGTCAGAATACAACCTAAAATAGGAACCCGACATAAGTACGAAGTGTGGATGGTACGTCGAGAAATTAGGTAGTACCAGTGAGTTGAGGAGGTAGCGGCACAGCTGGAGTGTACGAATGTGAGCGATAGTGAAGAACACAAGAATTACTCTAACATACGAAAGCCTCTTCGCAGGCCTGCGCCGGAAACGATGACCTGCGCCAGCCAGAGGGCCATCAAGACAACAAGTAATCGGATGTTTCGTCCATAGATTGCGAATACCCTCAGAATCATGATCACTGAGAAAAAGACATGTTAATGTGGGTGGGGAGCCAATAAGAAAGGTACATACGCTCGCCTACAGCTACTAATGCAATTGTTCCTGATGCTTCGAATGCGACGGATTTCCTGCACCTAGATCTGGCTTGAATTTATGCTCTAGGAGGTTAACAGCAGCACATACACCTAAGTGCCAATTTATTAGTAGGACTATGAGAATCGGATGTGCAATATACATACTTCTCCTTTCCAACGAGGATTATGGAACGCTGCATGTACAGGTTAACATCGCCTACGCCCAAAACTAGGTGTATATGGAACCACCTTCAAGTACCACAATGAATTCCATGATAGTCAGATAGCGATTTACCAGGAATAGCACTGATGCTGCAGAGAGACGTTGCTTCCATATCCGCTCCACCTCTTGATCAAATGTCAAGACTGTCCAGTATGAGTCAAAATGCTGCCAGTTTCAGAGGCAGATAGGACCTACGGTGGTCATATACTAGCATAATGAACGCCGCCAGCTGGAAGTACTTTCCCGCCAATCTAGATATCCGTCAACATGAATGACTGCACCCAAATCATTGAAGGAGTAAAAATGTACAAATGTGACGCAGTTTGCTCAAGGCTGGGATCCATGATCCTGAGGGGGAGGGTATGCTAGCAATTAAGGTATCAAACCTGATTCGACCAGCCTGTTTATATGTTGATTTTATCCCCTTCGGAAGACCTAAGGGGCCTTCCAAAAGGGCAGCAAATGACCATTGCTGTGCGCCGTGGCAGCTATTGTGAATGTGTATCCAGATCCGAGTCAGTCGCGACCGCCCAAAATAGACTTGCCGGATGTCACAAGTCTAGATGTGTATCCAGGGACACTCAACGGCTAAGCTCAAGGCACTATTCAATACCAAGGTAGAAGGGCTCAACTACGTTGCATATAACTTGGTAAGCTGACTACTGCCACTCCTGCCATATTCCCGTACCTTTTTTGTAGATTCCTATAAGAATGAGCTCAAGAAACGCGGGGAACATGACAGGACAGGTCCATCACGAATCCATCACGAATCAAAACATTGACGTTGCGGCTTGTGCTCGTGTACTGATCACGGTAGGGCTTGTGGTGATACAAGGGGGCGCCAGTCCACAGAGGGACCCCTGGCTGCTGTAAATGTCCTGACACTACTGTACAAACATCTTGAGCTTGAATCCCCATCCATGCCTTTGCGTTGTGACTATTAATGGCCCTTCGCCTCTCCCCACGTCAATTGATCGGGATGCCAAGTTGTCTCCTGCAGTCCGAGGCGAAGTATCTTTCCTTATATGTCTTTGACACAATGATACCGTGTGTATGAGAATGGTCTCCAGCGAAGCTCAACTCATCCTTTTACAATAGTTTGGAGGTTGATATTGAGGTATCCGAATCCGAGTAGAACTGGAGAAGACTGCGGGAAGATCAAACGATCAATGCTATCATCCATAGCGTGTTTTACCGTCATCACTACTATTACCTACAGCACTCCCTGTTTGTTTTTTTACTCTCAGGTTTGAGGAATTTTTCCTACTGTAATTACTGGGAGAATCACCTGGAACATCAATACCACCCAGAACACCGATCTGATGCCTCCAGAGGTAGAGGTACTTCTGTGATGCACCCACCCTCTCTACCCGGTGGAGGTTCGTCAAGAATAGAGTCGCCCTACCAAATATCACTGGAGTCATCAGAAGAGCTGGATGACCTACTACATCGTGATGCAAAGGATAAGCGGCGTGACCAGGACGAGGTGGATGAGAGCGAAGCTGATGAGGTTTTTTTAATAACAATAACCAGATCCAGCGAGGACCACCAAGGGTGTACTTTGTCCAAGCAACAGCCTGCTGTGGACATTGCCGAAGACATGGTTGGGATGTCTCTATGCGCCACTGGCCTTGTGTTCTCTGGATAGGTAGCGCAATTTTATGGGTCCATTGGTGCAAGCGACGAGACGGAAGCTAGTCAGTATTTGATTTCTGAGCGTCCGTCGAGCCATTTTTATCGCAATCTCATTGGTCATCGCCTTGCCTGTAGACATCGGGACCTGAGGGGCTAGCCATTGGTGGAAAGCAGTGGGCTCGTAGCGCGGGCGCCGATGGAGCGAAGCCATTTGTCATTTGGTACTAAATTTGAGAAGTAACACAAGACTACCAACTTCGTTCATGGCAGGGGATGCGATATTATCAATCTAAGGTACCGAGGTGAGGGTGGGGAGCATGAGGACATCAGGACCCTTTGTTTATAACCATTAGCCGGGGAGTCGAAATCAGCGATGCCTTTCTCGGCGAGGTTTCCCTGGCGGTATTGACCGCGAAGCTTCAAATCCAGGCCGAAAAAGTCGGCACAGCAGTAGCTAAGAAATTGGCGTGCTCGCCTGGGTCTGTCCCCGTAAGATTCGGTAGAGTGCGACCACGACATGGGTGGTTCAAATGAATCACAAAAATCGCGGAACGCACACAGTTGCCCTTCCACAATAACATCAGCAACATCGAGAGCACCCGGGGACACGGCACGGGCAGCTAGATGCTAAGGATGGCGAGCTGCATATCAGTGAGGAAATGTGGTTGGATAAGTGCTTGGAGTAGATCCTCGTGTGTCGTTGAACAGTTTCCGTAGCCGTCTGTGCCACTAGTAATGTTAAGGTGGTGATGTTGCGGTAGCTTTTATTGCGTAAAACTCTAATGTATTAGCAGAGAAAAGGTAAAAGGCAGCATTGTCATCCTACCGTTCGAGGTGTTCAATCAGGTCCATATGCAAAGTCGCGTATACGCAGGTAAATGGCGCTGCTATGGATATGAGCTAGAAATGTTGGCACGGAATACCGGGTAGAACCGACCCGAAATTGGAGGTTGGTGGTAGTGGTGGATTTTCATCCTGCTCGTGGGCTTCGAGAAACGTGTTACGGGTCTCGAATGTTTCGGGGAGTTGTATTGATGTAAAGGTGAATGTCAGTCGTAAGATGAGTGACATTCTATCGTCATCGAATACAACCCTGATCTATGCTGAGCTGAGCATATCCTCCATCACCTCTTCCTCATGGTTCTTCTTCAAACCATCCAATATATCCTGCAAACCACCACCTTCCATGATCCCAGTGAGGTTCATTAACGTCAACCCGATTCTATGATCGGTAACACGGTCCTGAGGGTACCAATTAATAAGAGTAGCCCCACAAATCGACCCGGCTCACCTGTGCATAATTATATGTCCGAATCTTCTCGCTACGATCAGCTGTACGGACAAGATTAAGTCGCGTAGCGCGGCGCTCTTCTATTTCGCGCGTAAGTTTCCGATCCATCAAACGAGAGCGCAGAACTTGGAAAGCCCGCCGTTTGTTCTGACGCAGAACAATCAACAAAATGGGAAGAGGGGAACATCAGGACACATTACCTGATGCTGACTTCGTTCATCTTGCATCGATACAGTAACACCAGTAGGTATGTGGGTGAGTCTGACAGCAGATTCTGTCTTGTTGACATGCTATAAGATGTTTAGTGAAAGCCACTCGAAAGGTATAGGGTAATCTAACCTGGCCACCAGCACCTCGGGCGCGCATAACTTCAATTCGAATCTCATCCATTGAAAAAAGCTCGTCGTTCTGCCCATCCGTCTCTTCCATCAGCGGAAGCACAACAACAGCAACAGTACTGGTGTGCACCCTTCCACTAGCTTCCGTAGCAGGGACCCGCTGCACCCGATGTACACCACTCTCCCATCTCAACGCATCATACGCGCCTTCTCCCTTGATTTCAACCACGGCATCCTTAATTCCACCAGTCTCCAAGTCGTTCTTCGAAACTATGTGCGCTTTCCAGCGACTTGCATTAGCCAGTCGTTGGTACATTCTCAACATATCTGCTAGGAACAGACTGGACTCGGAACCACCAACACCAGATTTGAGTTCCATGAGGGCACCAAGTTGTACTGTTGTGGATGGTGGGACGAGAAGCTGCGGGAAGGTTTGAGTTACAGTGGTGTTGAGGTGGTCTGTGAGTGATGTATATTCTTCGGTTGCGAGTGCACGCATGGATGGGTCTGGGTCAGAGAGGAGTTCGGAGGTTTCTTGGAGTGCCTACTATCAAGTAGTCTGTTCAGAGAGTGGGGAGACATAGAAAGAAGAAAACGCACATCGCGCCCCTTGACCCACTCATCCCAGGCATGTTGAAGGGGTTCAGACTCTTTCAACATTTTCAATTTCGCAATGTCACTAGGTGTTGACATTTCTTCTGTTAACTAATCTCAGGTTGAGCATTTCACCTGACAGAAGACATGTTTAAAACTTGCCTGGGAGTACATATCCTTCCTCTCCTGTATGCGTTTCTCAACAACGCGTAGGAGCCTTTCATGTTCCTTTTCTATATTCTGGAGAGCATTTGTGAGCGGTACTTTCACGTTGGTTGCTACCGCGTAAGTTCTGTGGAGGTGGAGAACATGGCTTCGGACGAGCGGTCGAAAGAGGCGGAACATGAAATTTAACACGCGATCCTTGACCAAAAATGGACTTGTCGAATTCGTGGCCGCAATATGATGTACACTAAATATACCCGTCGCAAGCGGCAAATTACAGCAGAGGGCCACAGCAATCCACACATTATATTAGATGTCCTACACATAATGGAGCAGGTATAAACTCTAGAGAAGGATAAATCTCTTAAGAGATAGACCAAAAAGACAAACAACGAAGAGAGTTCATAATCTGCAGCGATGTGAACTTGATAATACTGCGGTTTCCAATTCCTGAGGTTGTCCAAGTATCTGGCATTATTTTATCAGAATAACGTCGAGGTAAATGCTGAAGATAGCCGACAAAGTTGAAACCATAGATCTGACGTCGGTCTTGGTCGCGACCTGTTTCATCTGGAGAAATGACAGAGGTCGGTGTGCAAACGATGCTGCAACCGGAACTGGAAGCAAGAATTTTGATCCGGTTTCACAGGTGGCGTCTCAAAAGGAAACCCAGGCAAAGCCTTGAGGACGCATTCGCCAGGGTTTTATAACAGCAAGATGGAGAAGTATAGAAGCGTTTGGGTTGAGGAAGTATACATGTGCGATCTCGGGTTGTGCACAAGTGACTTGCTGCGAGGTGGCGGTCGTAGGCCGTGCGGGTAGGCAGTGATAGTCGAATTTGGTGTCTCGATTGTGGAAGACCTGCTTAATGGGCATGGCAACAGCGATAAGTATGTCTTTGTGAGAAATTGAGAGTTACTGAGAAGTAGTCTGTGTATCCATTAAGACCGCGGCGTTCGGTTTGCTCGTTTCTTCCTTCGCAGGGGTGGCAGAGGGTGGGCCATTCCTGGCAAGGACATTTCGATAAAAAGTCAAAGACTGGCGTACCCTCCTCCCTTCATGACGGTAGCGGTTGGCAGAGTATTCATCGGGGTGGCGACTCTAAACTCCAGGCTGAGGTAACTGACTGTAGATCCCGGATGGGTCGCTGGCGTGTCGTCCGGGACACCCCTCTCAGTACTCAGTTCTTCTCCAGCAAGAGCTATAGCATTCAGAGTGTCCTTTAAGGCCTTGAGATCGTGGACGCCAGAGTTCGCTGCTCCTGGCGTACACTACCCTAGTTAAAGTTAAGAGCGAGGGTACGCCCCGAGAACCCGAAAAGGGAAAGCCGGAGAACTATTGCGAGACCCGAGGAAGTTAGTGGGACTCGTTTCCTAAGAGCTCGTAACATTAGACTATGTCAGATAGCGGGGGTAATACACGGAGAGGGTATGCAGAGCTTACCGAAACATATTGGGCGAAAGCCCGAGGGCTTCCCTGCATAACAGGCAGTAGACAGGAGTTTTGGCTGCGATGGGCAGGTGATCCATCGTGAAAAGAGATAAGTCTCGGCTGTCGCGGTACTACCTGCACCGGCTGGAGGATGGCGCATCTGGGAGCAGAGGAGCGCCATACCTTATATGACTGTGACACGGAGACCGTGCTCTGCTACCATCACTCGCTCTTGTTGTGGCACACCTAGCGAGTGCAGCGAGCGAGGTGTATATTCTCGACCGCGAGACACGTGACGTCACGCACATCTTCCGTGCCCTTCGCGACACTACAAGACATTTTATATTTAGCCCACCCTCCTCTCCCCTTCGAACACTGGCACAGGTGATCGAAAGAGCGCACCGTTGGGTGACCCGACGCGCTCCTCTTCGACCTCACCGCCCGGGGTTTTGGGCTTTACCGCCCATTCCCCTATCACCCAAACCGAACTGCCAGTGTT
>MU151313.1:25366-53273 GCA_015584085.1 Macrolepiota fuliginosa MF-IS2
TATTCACGATATCATCGTCAAGAAAGATGATCCGAAGTTAGAAACATCACTGAGTATAATGATTATATTCGTAGATGCGTGCCGGGGTTTCATATTGGTAAGAGAGGGGGCAAGGATAGGGAGGATGACTCGGCTTGATGGGAAGTTGACTGACAGGTAGTGCTGCCACAGAGACAGTTTCAAGATGGACCATCAGTACACGCATAGGAATCTAGTTGGATGTTCCTGTTGACAACATGACCCTCGACCATAATGGGCGATTCAAAATACTTTCCATGAGCTAATCCCAATATGCATCAGTGTAACCTCTGTCAATAGAGGCGTACCCACCACCCCATGCGAAGATGCCGAAACAACTAAAAGTACTCACAACCCAGCATCCGGGTATCCGACCGTAGGCTGTCACTAAGATAAGTGATGATATGTCGATCACGGAACGACCTCGAATGACCCCAAATGAGAACTCTTGTGCCGATCTCGGCGAGTAAGGTAGAGTAGATTGACGAAGACTTTATTTGTCATCTAATTAAAGACAAGTTGGATGAGAGATGCGCGAGGGAACGAACACGTGTGAGAATAGGACCTAGGAAATCGGTAGCCCAGGGGCTGCCGAAAACCAGGTATGTGAGCTGAAGGGGGAACGTAGACGGGTCACCCGTCACCCGTCGCAGCCCCCCCCTTTCGATCACCTCACCACGTGCTTATTCATGAGTGATGGTAAGGTGGGAAAAACTAAAAGCAGCGTAGTCGAGGGCAGCGTCCGCAAAGCCAGAGTGGTGTTAGGAACGCGAAAGTGAGGTGAGTTAGGTGAGTGGAAATGTGTCCGTGACTGTCACGGGCACGAGAATCCGCCCCCGGCTCAGCGCTCAACCTTTGCTAGGTGCTGCATACTATAAGGTCTGTGACTTCAAGGGTACTACCCACTCTTGGTCCTGGAGCCGGCTCTAGTTGATGTCCGAAATCGCCTTCAATTACCATATGTATGATACCAGACACCTGAGCCTGCCGAAAGAGACTGAGGGGGGGGGGTTAGAGGAAAAGAAAAGAGATGGATTCAATGATGCTAGAAATTTGTCATTACAGAAGCTAATTCATTCGTTCCTTGCCTTCTTCTCGTTATTCACTCACTCCCTAGCTCTCATTTTGAACTCGATTTTTCAGCTATAGTTCTGGTTTGCATTGATCTTTTTAGTTCAGAAGACGACTTGACACTTTGGCTGTTTTCGTTTTTGTCTGCCTACATACCCAAAGCTTTTTTGTGACAATTAAGTTCCCGTCCCCATCCCAGGGTACTAGTTGGTTTCATTCTCATTCGTTCCTTGACACCTGACTTTGCGTTTTATTACAATGATTTCTTCGAACATTAAGTTCCTTTCTATCCTCCTTGCTGCCCTCGCCTTTTCCCTACAGGTTCACGCGATAGCGAACGACTGGTACGGATCTTGCTTTGACGGTGTATGCCACTATAGTGTGTGGATCGTATTTAGGCTTGGGCATTCTCCATGGTCCATGACTGACTAGCTCGAGTCTGTCTACCAGGTCAAGCTCTTATCAGAGGAGAGTCAACACGTTTATTACCGGTTTCTGTATTATCGACGGGCTTTGAACAGAGAGTGTTATGAGTCCTTCAATACCCAAACACCAATGCTTTGCTAGAGTCACACATTCTCACAAACGCCACTACGGTATAATGAACCTGAAGCTAGTCGTCTCGGTACAGACTGGATCCTGAGATCACGATATCAGATTAGGCTCTGGCTGATTTCTAACCCATTATCTAGGCATCTGCCCGGCTTGCTAGGCTATGTCTGCCCTCAGATTTCTTGGTGACGTAGTAGCGTTGCAACCGCATGAGTCGTCACCAGTGGTCCCATTCGAGGAGAGTGGGAAGGGTGTGGTCACCCACTCACATCGCCCTTTCTGGTGTCAAGTTGATCTTCACTGCTGGTGCCGGCCCACTTAATTGATGCCAATGCATTTTGTTAGTAGGCGAAGGTTGCCATCCAAGTCACCGCGATAGAGCATCTCATTTAACGCAAGTCGAATGAACGAGACGGACTAAGGTATGTAGCGGACACCGGCGTACTATATTTACATTCACCTGAGTCAACTACAATCCAAATCTGACTAGGGTGGAGGAGCAACTATCAACCAAAGACCATTGAACAAGACATGGAGAAACTCACAGGAGGGAGAGGAGGCGCATCCGCTTTCATGTAAGGTCCTCTGCCGGTACATTCGGCGACTGTGACAAGGCGGTAGCCCGCGCCTTTCAGCGTCTTGATAGCTGCAGGGAGCACATCCTTCCTATACACACGTGAGCAGTGAAACTAGCTGGTGAAAACCAAAAATCCTACACAGTTGTTTCTGAAACAGTGTTGTGAGGATTTGATCAAAGACGTGCGAAAGTGAAGGAAGGCGTACCACGAGTTTCGTGATTCAGAGCCAAGATGGGCAAATTTCCTTGGGCAGCGTTGGCATATGCAGCCTGGGACTGGTCTGGGGGGGCACCAACGGAATCGCCCGAGCTAGAATTTCGGAGAAGATGAGGAGGCCGAATGGGAAGGCATTGCGGGTATGTACTCAACGTTCCAGAGGACAACATCCTGGCCGATTTGAGCCGCGGCTTCAAGCACAACGTTGTTGTAGCTTCCATATGCTATAAGGTAGAATGTGTTAGAGAATGGACGCATAATTTCATTCAGTATTTACGAGGTCGCATTTGCGCGGGTGTGACTCCCGTTATCTTCCGAATAACTTCTGTAGTTGGACGCCTGCTTAGTTTTTCCTAGGAGACAAAAATATTGGGATAACGAACGCGAGACAGATGACATTTCACTCAGGACTAAAGCATATCATCAGAGGCGAGAAACCGAATGGAGACGATTTGAGTACGCACTTTCATCCTTCGACAGCGTAGCAAGGTCCTTGTGGCCCCATGTATGTGACGCAACTTGATGACCAGCATCGTAGACAGCTTTGACGCGCGCCGCTTCTGCAGGATTGTTAATGCAGCGGACTATTTTGTAAGTACAACGTATTAGTCGTATGGTAGGATAAGATAGTGAGCACGGGACGCACAGTTTTGCCCATCTGTGGTTTCGAAATTAGTACCAGGAGCATTGATGGAGCAGCGAACCGACGTACTGAAGAAAAACGTTCCAAGTGCATCGTTCTCCTTTAAAATCCGACCAATCTCTTCCCTAAAAATCGAGAATAAGATCACTTCTGACAGATTGTACCAACGCAAAGGACATACGTATAGGAATACGGACCATCATCCTATCAACACCTCATTAACACCAAAGTGTCAAAGGTAGCGTAAAGCAAACATAAAACTCACAAAGGTTAAGGCCGCAGTCCCGGGAACAGTACAAGCAGTAATCACCTGCGATCCTCCCGAGGGATCACTCGCGACTGCTGCATAAGCCCCTTCTCCCGTTTGAAAGTTGAGGATACCAGCATCACCACCATCGCCTTCTTTCGCGTGAGCCTGCTCTCGTGCCTGGATGTTCTCTGGTCGTACTGACGCTTTAATCCTCTCATCGGGGCCGCGGACCTGAACGAAGCCGGAGCTAGAACTAGAACTAGAGCTAACATCGAGTTGTTGAACGGGAATGGTGGAGCCAGCGACGGTCGTTGCTGCGCATGCAAGTCCTAGACCAATAGACCCGAGAGATACCAGCGAGCCTAGCGAGTTGGCTGCTGGCATCGAGGGGAGAGAAGGCAGCGAGGGAAGGGATACGGCGTTAGGTATCATACTGGAGGATGAACAGGGTCAGGAGGAAGGAAATTGAGCATCAGTGTAGACGGATTGTGAGATATTTGAAGGCGTTTCAGGAGAGTTAAGTCAGGAGTTGGTCTGGGGTTGAATAAAACGTCATCAATCGATTTAAGACTGGTATGTTTGTTGGTGCTGAAAATGACTGATTCGATCATAGGGCCATGGTGGCATGTCGATCGTTTGAAAGCCAATGGATGGACGTTTAACGAAGAAACTTCTAAGCTCTATTAAGTCCTATATTATACCCAAAGTAGATGCCGAAAAAATAATTCGAGTAGGGATGGGCAAAACTGCCGTTAACGAGAATCTCTCACCTCAACCTCACTTCTTCAACAACTCCCTCACGCGCTCCTTAGCCTCCTTGCCCCTGGCGCTTCCTCTACCCTTCATCTTCGTGAAAATAACAACCTTACCCTTCTTCCCTGCTCGTCCACTTCTACCCGCCCGGTGCAAAAAGTCAACCATATTTCGGGGTTCGTCGACAATGAAGACGTGTTCTAACTTCGGTGTAAAGTCGAGTCCTCGAGAGAGTAGCGAAGTCGTAACCATGACATGTGGCGTAGTTTTCGGATCCCGCGCGGTCTCCAAGTCCATCTCCTTCTTCTGTCTCGTGGCAGTACTTGATGAAGTACGAGCGAAATGAGGCTCGGACTCGACTTTTACGGGCCGCAGGAACCCTTCCAGATGTTTATTCGACCCTCTCTTTCTCTGATCGCTCGTACTCGTCAACGCAACACATTTAATCCCTTTCTCTTCCAAGTGCGACGAGAGTTCCTCCACCTTGGTGCTCTTGTTGCAGAACACCAAGATTTTGGACAACTCAGCTGGCGCGTCCGGATCGACCATGCCCCATGCCGCGGCATCGTCTGCCCAGACCTTTCGAATCTTGTGCTCGATATCCGCGAATTTATTGCCTCCGGTCCAGGAGACATATTCAGTTGCCAGGTTCTTGGGAAGGTGATGCAGGCGAGGTGAAGTAAGGCGGATAAGGTTGGGGTGGTGCCTGTCCAGATAGGCGGCGAGGTTTTTGGGAATGGTAGCGGAGGTGAGGATGAGATTGAAAGGGTAGTTTATGTGCTCAACGGTTGTGGAAGCTGGTGTTAATGGAGCGAAGGAGGAAAGCGACGGGTCGTTGGGATCTACTTTGATTGTTTGGCCACGGGCGGCACTGATGTCTGCAAGGAGTGTTCGAGTCACTTCTTGGAAATCGGGATCTGTGTCAAGTGATTAATAAGTGAAGGAAGATAATGTAGAAAAAACTGACCGAATAGGACGTCTGCTTCATCAACAATCACCCACTCAACGTTCTCCAAGCCTAATCCCGGCTCCTTCTTCCATCGGCCTACACCAGGCATTTTATCCCGACCTCTCCTCAACTTCGGCAATCTACCCTCTTCATCAAGTTCCAATTCACCCTGCAAACGATCCCATCCTCGTCCCCGAATCAACTCCATAATCTTCACCGGGGTGCCTACGAGAATATCTACCGGGAACCCACCCTTCTTTACATCCAGTTCCCCAACCGCATCATCCCCGCTCACAAGTTGTTCAGACAACTTCTTCGCTGTCACGTCCCACTTGGTCGTGTTCGGCGTGTTAGCCTGGCTGGCACACATAGCTCTCAGCTTCACATCACGCGCAAGAGCTTTAGTGAAAGAAGAAAGCTGACGCGCGAGTTCATGTGTGGGAGCCAAGATTATGGCGCGTGGATTTAGAGCACGCTTCGTGGTCGCATCGTTATGGTTGTGAGCGCCTGATTCTTCGTCGAGCTTGAGACGCTGGAGAAGCGGGAGGAGGTACGCCAAGGATTTGCCAGAACCAGTTTCTGATGCGAGAAGGAATTGCTTCCAGTCATGAGCTGGTAACTCTGACGCTGATTGCTCGATCAACCATTTGATACTGAGTGCCTGAATTGGTGTTGGTCTCGCGTCAGGACCGAGCATGCTGTTTAAAGAAGAGATAAAGCCGGGGAGAAGTGACGGAGACTGGAATTTGGTGGGGAGCTTTCCGGAATCTTTGGGAAGCGCAGAGTTTTCTTCCTCATACGATGGAGATAGACTGACAGGGGAAGGGGGGTGATAGAATTCAGATTCTGGAAAGTCTTTAAGGGTAGACTGGGGCGATTTTACGCGCTCTTGTGGGGTTCCTGTTGGTTTGGGTGCTCCGGGAGTACGGGGCGGTGGCAGCGGCGTGCGCCTTTGTCTCCAGGAATGCCCTTGATGTTTCTCCACAAGTTGCGGGTCCTGGTGCGGAGCACCTTGCCGTGAGAAGCCTCGGTCCTCCTGAGCTACTTCATATTTCCCAGATGACGAACTGGGCTTGAGGTCCTGAACAAGCCGAGTACGAGAAGAACCTGAATTATTATCAGAAAAATGCATGCAAGAGAATTGAAACGCGTGCCTTTTCCCTTCTTGACCCCATTCTGAACTGCAGAGCTATGTAGATGAGAACATAGTTGACCGGTAGACCTGACCTTGGACGAGCGACGGAGGGCAGTATACATGGCGTTGGTATTCTGAATTTCACAAATTTTGGCAGGCGTGAGATCACGTGGAATGACGTATACGTCACGGGTCACAGCCGCTGTCGCGTGTTTTACCATGTCCGGAACCTCCAAACCATTTAATGCTAAGGCGCTCATACCTGTGCGGGAAATCGTAATGATTAACGAATATAGAACCAGACCATTCTCTCCGATGATCTCTTTACGCCACCTCCGAAATCAAGGAAATAGTTTCTGAATACACGTTTATCCACTTGACCGACTTTTTGTTCCGACGTCAACGTCCTTCGTTGTTACTCCACTTCGTCCAGGTTGCACGAGGTGACCTAGAATCCATCATCTACCCTTCGAGGTGATGCGATTGGAAGCCAACAACAAACGCTCGGGGTCGGTTATCTCACATCCGATACCTCTTCTGTCACACCGAGACTTCCTATTCTCCCCAGTGGCATAACAGCCCAACGTACGTTCACCCAACGCCCACTAATAACGCCCATATTCTTATTCTCACTATAAATAGCTTTCTTCTGGTCATCACATGGCGATTGCCATTACCAAGAATAGAGTTTACCTCGACAACAATGGGAAAGTGCGGAAATCCATCATCATCCCAAACTTGGCCGGGGCTTCCGCAAGAAAGACACTAGACGTTCAAGTCCAATTGAATAGAGATACGCACGCGGACATTCTGGCGCTCGAGTCTGCGTGTTCCATTGTGGGAGCGTGATCCTCCGTTGTATGTGTTATGTATGTGTTATTTTCTAGGATACATGCTACATCATTGACCCGTGCGGTGTCTAGGCAGTGTGCATGACACTCGTCTGTCAGGAAATATGGATGAGCTAGGGTATATGATTTAATTAGACGGCCCCATATCCATACAAGTCGGATTAGCACATCTCACGCCACGGAGGGCGTGGTACCTTTGGCGTGTTTTTAAAAGTCTCTTCGAATTAGAACATGATACATACAATAATACCTCATCGACGACCATCAGGAAGGGAAGAGCCTAGATCCCGGACATTGATACTGCGATCCTGTCCCATTCAGAGCCATATGAATCCAATGAATTGATGGAACTAGTGAATGTGCGTCGACGGATATAAAGCTTACCACCCCAAGGAGCTCGGGAAGCCTGGTCGCCTCTTCCACGAGGACAATGGTCCTACCCGACGTTCCAGTTCCAAAGAATATCGCGGCAATGTGAGCATTTCCTACTTTTCACCTTCTGTTCGTGTGTTGACCTTCGTTCAACGTTCAATCCTTGTCGTAGCACGGGACCAATAGTAAGCTGCAGCCTCGTGACCAATCATCTTGCCTGGGCGCTAATGACTTGCCATCTAACCTCTACCAGCTCGTGGGGATCATCCTCAACTGGTACCTCTATGGCTTACTTACAGTACAATACAGTACGTCCTTTGGAGTCTGGGCCTAACTAATGCAATGCCAACTGCCATGTAGTTCTATATTTGATGTATTCTCGCAAAGACACGACAATCATCAAAGTCATAGGCACGCTCCCTCCCTTAGACACACCCCACTTATAACCTGACCACTCCCTGAAGTGCACTTGATCTTCCTCCTCGACACAGTACAAACCATACTCACGATGGATGACGCATTCTTCTGGTTCGCATATAACTTCGGCGACCTCAACAAAGTATACGAGTTCCACCTCGCCGCAATTGACATACCTACGTTGGATGCCGTTATTGCTCTAATTGTGCAGTTGGTGTATTGCTGGAGGATATGGGTGTTGAGCGAATGGAGAATTATACCTATCCTAACGGGTTTCGTGAGTTATGGCTTCATAAACATTTCTAGAAATACTGAGCGTTTCGATCTTAGTTGGCCCTCCTCGCCGCCGCTTGTGGCATGGCTAGCGGGATACGAGTAGGTACACCCCCAACAAGGGGATCTTAATCTTACCAATCGGTTTGAACAGGACTTTCAACTACAAAATGTCCTGCATCTAGACGAAAATTATCTCGTACCAATCAGAGTATGTACCTGATCCCTTCCCCTCGTCTTCATACATCTAACTATTCCTTGCATAGATATGGCTATTCGGAAGCGCAGTGACGGATATCGTCATCGCTAGTTCAATGGCATATATCGTGCGTTTCCTATTCTGTTGCTTATGTCAAAACTGATTAGGTGTCGCAACACCCTAACCAGTTACTACGAGTGACAAAGGAACCGGGAGCAGTACGCGCCTCAACAGGACGGAGGATCATGCGCCTTCTGACACTCACGCTCGAAACTAACGCTATAACTGGTGTGCCCTCATGAGTTCCCCCGTCTCAGAGACTTCCTCACACCACCTTTCCTAGCCGCCGTGGCAATTGAAACGGTTGTAATATTTTTCATCAAACCCATTGCGCCTCCTGTACGTGCCTAGTAACGCTTGAGTTCTTGGTCTGATCGGTTGACAGGTCACGAATATTTATGAACCTGGGTGAGCCTGTCCCTCCCTTCTGCGTGGATACTGACGAATCTGTTTTGTTAGAGGGTACCTCCTTGGCAAATTGTGAGTGCATTCCCGCATTTTTATCTCTGTCGATACACTCATACTCGGCTCAATTCCGCTTCTTAATATAGGTACAGTAATTGTTTCATGATCCTCCTCAATCAGCGCCATCACCACAGCTCAAACACAAAAACCGACACGACACTTGAGTCCGGGACGATGCCGACATACAGCATTGAGCTAAGTACTATGGCTACCAGTTCGAGTGCCTCCCGCGGAGGTACCAACGCACACCAACCTCAGACCCTGAAGGCACTAGGGTCACGGTCAAAGACCGGACAATCGTCCGAAAAGGAGGAGGGGAAAGGGGCAACAAGCGAGGTATCCTTGAACGAAATACAATTCTCCAAGGCTATTACAGATGTAGACACAAGAACAGGACCATGAATTATACAAGTGTGGTATTGCATGGTGGGAGTATATCCGACCAGGGTGATGGTCAGTCAAAAATGGAGATAACATCCCAAGGACAGAAACATGCGTGGGTCGCAACAGGCAGGACGGCAAAGGTGCAGGCCCTCGAGAATACATCACTTTGAAGACGGAAGTTGCTGAGTGGAGTTCGGCGGCGGCGGAAGCCATTGAGGGGTAATGTCTGTGGGTGCGGGTTTTACATGGCTGACGCACCCTCCATCCTGAAACGGTGTAAGTGGTCGTTCCCTCACCCGGCCCACTATATTGGCACAGCTCTCTTAGGTATGGTCAAACGAACGGTTCCGTCGGCCCCGTCCCCAAACACTATGCTCTCACCGCAAACGGCGAAGGCGCCCTCCCCATGGGGAGTGCCCTCATGACCAGGATACAGGTATCGTCATGTATATCCCAACTAACACCCTCGACCATCGAGCGACGCTCAGGGTCCTCCACAAGAAGGCGGGAAGTTACAAGATCAACCCTGGTGGGCTGCAATCAGCCCCGCGCCCATTCCTTCCATACCGATGTATGAAGAACTGTCTTCACCCGCAATTGTTAAGCAACTGAAGGTGGAGTGTGCTAAGGATGCCAAACAGATCGCGAGGGCAAGGTAGTTCGCATATAAGGAATGGTTTTGTGAGCCTGTGTTCACTCTGAGATCAGACCGTTCCTGAAGCTCACGAGCGCACTTTCCGTGCTTTTACCTGGGCATTTACCACGTTGGTGCCCCCGTTAGGCTCATTTGTGGATATAAGACAAGTATCAGATCATAATAGCTATAGGTCAGTTCGGAGTCGAAGTGAACGATGGTGAACATTGATTGACGACCAGAGATGGCGGTGGCCGGCAGCCGTCCACACTGCATATCAGGCAACCGCGGGTTGTTCGGATCTCCCCAGTTCCAATTTTTTCGTGGACTTAACATGACTGTTCAACTTGCATTTACCAACGCCCACTAATATTACTGATATTCTTATAAACAATCACCTTCGAACCAGGGCATGATGATGGCCAGCGGTTACCCTGATGCAAAGGGGCAACACGTGGGAAGTCCATCGTCGTTTCTCATGCATTAAAGACTAGATCACCAACTTCCAAAGCCTACTTGAAGAGAAATACACATGGCGGAAATTCTGACGGAAGGCAGAATTCTAGGCTTGCGATCTCCGGGGCGGGAACGCAATAACCCCGTCACAGCGAAATCAGATGCTTATTATCACACTACGGAAGGCACCGTTGCTCTGATGTTTTTGAAGGTCTCTTCGGATCGTAATCTATCAAGTACAGCAGCGTTCTGTGGACAACCATCAGGGGAAAGATATTGCCATTCATGGATTTGATGAGGCTATAATGGACGCGCCTCGACAAGTATAAAGCCTACCACCCAAAGAACTTGGTTCTTTCCTCACAAGAATAATGGATCCACCCGACATCCCAGTTCCAAAGAATACCGCAGAAATGTGAGGTTTCCTTATATTCCATTTCTCATTCGTGCACTGATTCCCTTTAAAGCCTGGGACCAAAAGTGAGATTCAACCTCGTAACCGATCATCTTGCCCGAACACTAAGTACCAATGGTTTGCAATCCAACCTCTACCAGCTCGTGGGAATCATCCTCAGTTGGTACCTCTATGGCTTACTTACAGTGCAATACAGTATGTCTTTTGGAGTTTGGGCCTAACTAATGCAATGCTAACCACCACGTAGTTCTATATTTGATGTATTCTCGCAGAGACACAAAAGTCATCAAAGTCATAGGCACGCCCCTTCCTCTAAACACGCCCTATCCATAACCTGACCACACCCTGAAGTGCACTTGGTCTTTCTCCTGGACACAGTACAAACCATACTCATTATGGATGATGCATTCTTCTGGTTCGCATACAACTTCGGCGACCTCAAAAAAATATATGACGTCCACCTCGCCGCAATTGATATACCTGTATTGGACGCTGTCATTGCTCTAATTGTGCAGATGGTGTATTGCTGGAGGATATGGGTATTGAGCAAATGGAGAGTCATACCTATCCTGACATTTTTCGTAAGTTATGGCTTCATGAACATATGTGGAAATCATGAGTGTTTTTATTCTTAGATAGCCCTCCTCTCCGCCGCTTCTGGTATGGCCAGCGGAATACGAGTAAGTGTACACACAACAAAGGGACCCTAATATTACTCATGAGTTTACACAGAATTTTCAACTACAAAATGTCTCACGTCTTGAGAAAAACTATCAAGCATTAATTAGGGCATGCACTAGGTGCCTTCTCACCACCCTCATACAACTAATTAAGCCTTGTGCAGATATGGCTACTCGGAAGCGCAGTGACGGACATCACCATCGCCAGTTCAATGGCATATATCGTATGCTTCCTACTCTCCCTTGTCGTTTATGTCAAAACTGACCAGGTGTCACAACAACATAACCAGTTACTACGAATGGCGAAAGGACCAGGAAAAAGACGTGCCACAACAGGACGGAGGATCATGCACCTTCTGACACTCACGCTCGAAACTAATGCAATAACTGGTATGCCCTTATGAGCTCCCCTATTTGAAGACATTCTTACATTGTCCTTCCCAGCCGCCGTGGCTATTGAAACAGTCGTTATATCTCTCATCAAATCCATTGCGCCTCCCGTACGTGCCTAGTAAGACTTGAGTCCTTGGTCTGATCGATTAGTAGGCCACGAATATTTATGAACCTGGGTGAGCATAACCCTGCATTCTGTCAGCGTGTACATTGATGATGTGATTTCGTTAGAGGATATGTCCTTGGTAAATTGTCAGCACCTACATTTTCGCCTCTCTCGACATTTACGCTCACATTCGATCCCAACTCTTGATATAGGTATAGCAATTGCTTCATGATCCTCCTCAACCAGCGCCACCACCACGCCCCAGATGTAAAAATTAGTCCAACACTTGGATCTCAGACAATGCCAACATTCGGCGCCGAACTTGGTACCATGGATACTAGCTCGCACGCCTCCCGCGACAACGGTACAAACACATTATCCTCGAATGAAATACCATTCTCGAAGACTATCACAGATGTAGATGCAACAATAGAGTCGTGAATTCAGGTGCGATATTATATTATAGGGGTACCTACTTGCTGGCGTGGGAAATGAGGGAAATAGGTGTATTTAATTGTGCTCGCTATGATTACGTTCTGGAGCTCCTACCGTGACAATGGCGTCGTTGGTGCATTCAAAGCAAGAGACCAAAGCGATTGACGGACGCAATTGCGCTTGCACACCGTGTAGCGGCTGTAGCCAGGCGGCTGCTTTAGAATATGCTCGAAACGGATTCAGCGAGAGTGATGGTCAACCAAAAATCGGACACCTGGAGGGTCATCGATCTGCTCCACCAAAACCCCTCTTATGCCTGACGAGAGGTTGCTAGGGGGAGGTCTGGGGGCCCGACTATACGCATACAACCATGCGCTGGCATTGATGGGGATTAGTTGGGTGGCATTCTGTGGTGTGCTGGTAGAGTGTGTCTAGGACAAAAGGGGAGTGGTCGTTGGTGAGCAGAAAGCAAGTCAAGGGATAGAAGAATCGCCATCCACCTCTGAGCTACCACCCCTCCGTGAATGTTCGAATGAACTCTAATTAATATGTCACTACATGCAAGCAAACTAGTTGCTAAACGCGGTGAGCGTGATCTCCCGCAAGGGATATTATTGAACTATCAGCATGGCTTTTTCGACACGTATTTCCGCCAGTCCTGTCCTCAACGCGGCGTTCGTGCCGCAAACGATGAAGACGCACTTCCCATGGAGAGTACCCTCATGGCCAAGGTACAGGTATCTCCGCGTCTATTTCAACCAACTCCCCCGACAATTACTAAATGCTCAGGGACGCGACAGCCACATTATACACATTACTCACCTGCAGCCTATTCGGGCTTGCTCGACCCCCATGTTTTTGTTCCTGGTACCTGCATACCCATGACTTCCCAGCATACGTCCACCTAGGCCCACTAATATTACTCATATTCTTCTCATGATAAATAGCTTTCTTGGCTAACAGATGGTGATCTTTCCATCACTGGGAACCGAACCACCCCCATGGAAATGGGAAAGTACGTTGGGGAAGTCCGCTGTCATGCCCAATTCATGCAATGAAAACTAGATGACAAAGCTCATTTAGGTAGAAATACACGCGGCGCAAATTCTTCTCTCGCAAGCCCCAGTGTTGAGATATAGTCCTGCGTGACAGGCATTGTTATTCGGGGCGTATGCTACATCGTTGATGTATGTGGTATGTTAGGCGGTGTGCACTCTAGGGAGAAGGCACTTGATTTCATTAGGAATTCGGCGGGTGCAGCCGAGTAGAGTTGGTACGTTCATTATGTTGGATTGACAAATACGTAGCGAATGGTAGCCGGTGCTCGGTCAGCTTGCCATTGTGGTACACCTGGCGAACATAGTAAGCGAGGTGTGTTTTCTCGTCCGCAGGCCACGTGATTCATCCCTTAGCAGCGTAACACCGGCAACGTACTCATCGACTCTCCTCATCTCACTCATCATCACACTTTAGACTCACACCTTTCCCCATCTGAGACTTCCACCTCTATATCGACGAGCCTCCCACCCTCCCTATGCAGAGGTGATCGAGAGACACGCTACCAGCGATCCGACCGTGCTCCTCTTCGACCCCACCGCCTGGGCCCTGGGTATTCACAGCCCAGTCCCCCTCCGCCCAAACGTCACTGCCAGCGACCATTATCTATCTTGTCACAATATGATTGATTAGCAACGAAACGGGCCCTCCGGATGAGAGTGGATCCTCGCCAACCCTCTGAGCCGGACGTCGTCGTTAGTGCATTCTTGTTGCCCCATTGTCCTTTTTTATGCGACCCTTTTACATGCTATATTCACTATATGTATCCCCCGTACATCTACACTCGCCCCCTCAGTTCTCGCTATCTTCACGAGTTACTGAGGTAAGGCCCATATGCGTTTTACCTACTTTTCCATATGTTTACCATTAACAATCCGTAATTCTTTCAGGTATACCTAATACAGTTCCCGTTATCTTCGTGAGTTACTGAGTATCTGTAATTCTTCCACATTATCCATCTCGAGGTGGGTGCAGTTCCTAGAGCCCCCCGGATCAGAGTGTAATATATACAGCAATGTTCAATCGATGACTGTCGGAAGGGGTACTGACACTGTGACGCCGTAATGCCGTGCTATTCAGAACTAGGTGAGTTAATAGAACTGGTGAAAGCGCCCCGACAGGTATAAAATGTATCACCCTAAGGAGCTCTGACAGGGAACTTGATCGCCTTCCTACGAGGACAATGGATCCATCCGACGTCCCAGTTTCAAAGAATATTGCAGCAATGTGAGTTTTTCCTGTGTTTCGCCCTTTTTTGTGCGTTGATCTTCATGCTAAAATGGGACCGGTAGTAAGCTTAAGCCTTGCTATTGATTGTTCTGCCCGTGTTAATAAATTGCAACGCAAATTTTACCCAGATCATGGGGATTATCCTCAACTGGTACCTCTATAGAAACGAGGACAGGATCATGAAATATGCAAGCATGGTATTACATGCTCGAAACGTATAGAGTGATGAGGGATCGAAAATCTGGGCAACAGAAACCTGATAATTCACTCCACCAAAACCCCTCTGATGCCAAGTGGGTGACTCTCCGAGACGACAGGATTTCTCCAATCGCTCTGGGATTTATCCCAAAGTGGTGGCTTAGCCACACCGCACATTGTGCACGGTAAAGTCGAATTTCTCGACTATAGTGACCTCAGAGCCCTTGCGAATACTCCCTCTTCATCCAACCGCAGTTGATACAGCCGACGAGAGGTCGCGAGGGAGAGGCCTGGGGAGCCCAACTATACGCATACAACTATGCACTGGCACTGATGGCGATTTGGTGGGTGCGTTCTGTAGTGTGCTGGTAGAGTGTGTCTAGGGTGAAAAGGGGGAGCAGTCGTTGGGAAGCAGGAGGCAATCAAGAGATGGAAGAATCGTTATCTAGGTGACACTGATGTCATCAACCTGTCCTAAACCACTGCTCCTCGGTGAACGTTCGAGATATCACTAATGTATCGCTACAAGCAAACTAGCTGCTAAAATGCGGTGAGCGCGATCTCCCGCAAGGGACGCCACTAAACTATCAGCATGACCTTTTCAACCCATAGAACACGCGAAACCGTTGTATAAAAAAGAATCATTACAACCCTTATCATGGCCAACGTGGGGATCGAACCCAAGACCTTCGCGTTATTAGCACGACGCTCTAACCAACTGAGCTAGTCGGCCGCGTTTTCGCTCGGACTATCCTCCTTTGCTCGGAGAGTTCCGCCTCACATTACTCTCTCACATCTCTGAAGAGTTCAGCAATCGTTGATGTTACAAATTCAATATACCTAATGAGTACTACACCCTTCGCAATCCGGATTGAGCTAACATAGTCGGTAAGTGAGTACACCTTAATAAACCCTGTGACCAATAGACTTCCAAGCCTACTATGCTACCACACATTCTACCGACGGGTGTGAGCCTACAGCTTCAAGCCAATGTTGATATGAACGGCTTTGACTTGGGTGTATCTGGTGTAGTCTGTCAGCTTGGTTCAACAAGACTCGAGGTGCTACTACTCACGTTTCCAGGGCATACTCGCCGTTCTCCCTTCCCATCCCTGATTGCTTGTACCCGCCAAACGGGACGTTGCGCTCAGAATTTTGGGTGGAGTTGACCTAGTAACGTCAACCCTGTAATCTTTAATCATGCATTTATTGGGGGCTCACATAGATCATTCCGGCTTCTAGGTTGTTCGCCATCCTGATGGCACGGCTGACGTTTTGTGTCAAGACGTTGGCAGCAAGTCCATACACGGTGTTGTTAGCCGATTCTGTGACCTCTGTTGTGGGTGTAACCATTATTTAATTAGTCTGGAATTACACACACGCATAAGTGACACTTACCCTCTTCTGTCTTGAATTTCACAACGGTGCAAACTGGACCGAAAATTTCCTCCTTCATGATTTTCATATCTGGTTTTGCATCAACGAAAATAGTCGGTTTGATGAAGTACCCCTGATTCCCGTGTCTTTCGCCCCCGACATGGACTTTTGCGCCCTCCGTCTTCCCCGAGTCAATATACCCCATGACGCGCTGCATCGCAGGTGAATTCCAGCTCTTTCTCCACGGTACATTTGGCTCACCTCGAATTGCGTTTTTGATACCTGTGGACCGTGTTGTGTTCCTTGTTCAAATGGACTGCCAGTCGAGTTGCCAAGGACTTGCGCAACCTTCGTGAAACCCTGTAGGAATTGGTCATAGATACCTTCCTGTACGTATATCCTGGAACCTGCTGTGCACGCCTGACCTATTTCATGGATTATTTTCTAGCATTACTTTCCGGTGTAAAGCACACCGCCTTACCCATGTTAAAGCTGACGACATGGATGGTTCAGTACGAGAGGTGACTGCAAAAACCTATGCATAATACTTACAAGATGCCTGACGACGCCCATTTGATTGCTTGCTCTAGGTCGGCGTCATCAAAAATGATAGTTGGGCTCTTTCCACCAAGTTCCAGAGTCACTTTCTTCAGGTTTGATTCTGCGGATGCCTTGAGGATTTTGCGTCCAGTAATTGTACTTCCAGTGAAGGCAACTTTCATAATCGAAGGATGAGCTGAGATGGCTGAACCAACAGTGCTCCCTATTTTATAGCTTATAAATGACTTGTTGATACGTATTCTTACACTGTAGCAGACGCACCATAGCCATTGACAATGTTAAGGACGCCGGGTGGGAATCCAGCCTTATTGACCAGGTCTGCCAAATAGAGGGCTGTGAGAGGGGTAATCTCGGATGGCTAAGAGAGATATCGTCAAGGACGAGCTTCCACGGTGGGAAAGAATTGGTCTCATACTTTCAGAACAACAGTATTTCCAGTAGCCAAAGCAGGCCCGATTTTCCATGACACCATTGACTATGGGAAGTTAGATATGGTCTAAATAACGACTGTATGGGACTCACAAGGGGGAAGTTCCAGGGTGTGATCGCTCCCTAAGGCACAAAGTCAGTAAGCGACTTCCGGAAATGCCCTTAATACTTACGACCACACCATACGGTTCGTGCCTCGTATAGGCCATCTTGTTCTCTGTCGTCTGTTCAAATGAGTATGACAAACCCACAACCCGTCGATAGTCAATGACTGACCTCAATAGTCTTCCCGTGAATCTTATCTGCCCATCCAGCATAATACCTAATAGTATTGATAGTGCTTCTTATGTCGGCATTCTTTGCTATGTTGAGAGGTTTTCCTGGAGCAGATTGACCATCATCAATATCGATGCAGACAGATCAAATTCTACTCACCAACGTTCAATGATTCAAGAGCAGCCAGCTCGTCAATGTGTTGTTCAATCAGGTCGGCGAGCTTTCCCAATAGTTTTCCTCGTTCCCAGCCCGGGACTTTCAAGCCCCATGCAGTCTTATAGGCCTGGAGAAATGACCCTATTGAGCTCATCCAAAAGCCAAAGAATGGTAGATGTGAGCGTACTTTTCCAGCGGCTTCGACGGCCGCGTCAACGTCTTTCGATGTTCCGCCAGCAACCTTAACGATGAGTTCTCCCGTGGCTAAGAGTCCGTTTTAGCAAAAAATGATCGCGATTCGAACTCGGTATGGACAGACCGGGATTGATGACACTATGAATATACTCAGGTGAGCGGTATGATATTCGAGGAAGAAAACCATGACTCACTCTATAGGATCGCCTCCGTCAACAGCGTCAACGAACTTCCCATTGATAAACAGCCTGTAAATCTTGAGTAAGTGTCTTGTTGACGTTTCATTGATACACAGCTTACCCAGTGTTGATGGTGACCGATCCCTTGTAGACTGGAGTATCAAAGTGGTGAGTGTACGTCGCGGGCATTGTGGTCGGTATGATTCTTCAGTTCTGGTCGTCTACCTATTACAAACCCGCTTATATATC
Source organism: Macrolepiota fuliginosa MF-IS2 (assembly GCA_015584085.1). Classification (NCBI taxonomy): domain Eukaryota; kingdom Fungi; phylum Basidiomycota; class Agaricomycetes; order Agaricales; family Agaricaceae; genus Macrolepiota; species Macrolepiota fuliginosa. The sequence continues at coordinate 43,578 of MU151313.1, forward strand.
CAAGGCTACCCCAGGGTGGATCTCGCTCCTCCGCACTTCGCATTTAATTCGATTTGTAATACCTTGCTCGTCTTTCACACGAAATCCCTCATTGGATTCCGAGACTACTCGGAAGTTGGTGTTAAGCATTTCCCGGTGAGCTTCCAAAGATCCCAAAAAACGAAGAGTGGGCACTAGACTACGTAAATGTTTATTAATGTTATTGGGATCACGAGCACATGTCAGCAGATTTGATTGTCGGGAGCAGATAAGAGTGGTCCAATACCAGAATGTTCATTTGTAATATACATTTGTTGTCGTCATCGCCGTTATCATCCCGGCGGCCGCAGTTCCACTGCTCACAACTTCTGACCAATATTGATATGGACGGCTTTGACTTGTGTGTACCTACACAGATGTCAGTCTTGGGCCGAATCTGATCAAGAACAAACGTACGTTTCCAGAGCGTATTCTCCATTTTCCCTTCCAATACCAGACTGCTTATATCCGCCGAATGGTACGTTGATATCACCGGCCAACGCGCAATTCACCTGGAATAGTAGAAGCAGAGAATTTCAACAAAAGGTGGAGCCGGAAACAAAGAGAGACACACAGAGACGGTACCAGCTTCAAGGTTATGTGCCATCCGAATTGCACGACTAGTATTCTGGGTCAAGACGTTCGCTGCGAGTCCGTACGTCGTATCATTCGCCCATTCAGTGACCTCTGTGGTAATGGATAACCGAATTAGGACCTCGGATCATCAATAGAACGAGTGAACTTGGCTTGCCTTCCTCGGTCTTGAACTTGACGATCGAACATACAGGTCCGAAGATCTCCTCCTGCATGATTTTCATATCTGGCGTCGCGTTAACGAAGATCGTAGGTTTGATGAAGAATCCTGAGTCCCCGTGTCGTTCGCCACCCAAGTGTACCTTGGCACCGGCAGCCTTGCCAGACTCAATATATCCCATGACGCGCTGTTCGAGGTACATCAGCGCTTTTCTTGTTGTTCGCTGGAGACACTTACGTCGAACTGTGTTTGGGACACTTGAGGTCCATGTTGCGTTGTCGGCTCGAACGGACTGCCGGTCGCTTTGGTGAGTTGTTCTGCCGTTTTACTGAACCCTTGCAAGAATTTATCGTAGATGCCTTCTTGCACGTAAATTCTGGAACCTGCGACACAGACCTGCCCTATAAGTTCGTGAGCCCCGAAAATTCTTATGGTTCATGACAACCAATCGCACCCATATTAAAACTGAGCAGGCGTCACAATCAGTACATACAGAGACGAGGAAAAACCCTTGACTCACAAGATACCCATACTCGCCCATTTGATCGCTTGTTCCAGATCGACATCGTCGAAGACAATCGTTGGGCTCTTGCCACCCAGCTCAAGCGTAACGGCTTTCAAATTGGTTTCGGCAGCCGCTTTCAAAATCCTCCTTCCTGTAATGGTGCTACCAGTAAATGAGACTTTGGCGATCTTAGGGTGTTCCGCAATAGCAGCGCCAACAGTAGAACCTTCACCACCAAAGAATATGTTAACATCAGTATGCGGAGGTAGCGCGTATTTTATTACCATATCCATTCAAAATGTTCACTACGCCAGGTGGGAAGCCAGCTTGGTTGATTAGGTCCGCGAGAAGAAGCGCAGAAAGGGGGGTGATTTCTGAAGGCTGACATCTCATCAGAAGTTTGACTTGTGCCTGTTTTTTCTGTACCACATTACCTTTAGAACGACGGTATTTCCTGTTGCAAGCGCAGGTGAGAGTTTCGAAGATGCTGTGGACTATGGCTTTCATGAGTATAAAGTCTTTTCGAGGCGCAGTACAGGTACCAGAGGGAAATTCCAGGGAACAATTGCGCCCTATTTTACGATGAGGATAAACACTATGGTCAAGGCTTAACTAAACATACCACGACTCCCCAAGGTTCGTGCCTCGTATATGCCATCTTGTTCTCGGTTGTCTATGTCGACTGTTAACGACCCACAAACAAGCTTGTCATCAGATGTACCTCTATGGTCTTTCCATGCACCTTATCTGCCCAACCAGCGTAGTACCTAAATGTCTTGATGGCACTTTCGACATCAACAGCCCTGGCCGTGTAAAAGCCCTTGCCTATGGACCCGTCAATGCATAATTCCCAGACGTTTACGAAGTGTCAATCCACTAACCGACGTTTAGAGCTTCCAAAGCTGCCAATTGATCACGGTGCTTTTCCATCAAGTCAACCAGCTTATACAACAGTTTCCCCCTTTCAGATCCGGGGACCTTGAGCCCCCAGCTCGTCTTGAATGCCTATTCAATATGTCCACGCCAGTCAGCCTCACACTCATCCAGCCCTTCCGAATCTAAGGCAGGATTAACGTACCTTCTGAGCAGCAGCAACGGCAACATCTACGTCTTTGGATGATCCTCCAGCAATGGCACATATGAGCTTCCCGGTAGCTGTTCGAAACCAAAGTGTTTGGTTCACAAGTTGGCTGAGAGCAGATGCGACTAAGGGCTTATTACGTACAAGGATCAACAACCCTGGGAACAGCCGATGAGCGCTGAGCATCGATGAGTGCTATCAGTACTTAATCGATTACTCACTCGATTTTGTCTCCACCACCTACGGGATCGACCCACTGCCCATTGATATACAACCTGTCATCAGGGATGGTGAGCCACATCATACCCGACGAACTAGATCACCGAGGACGCACCCTGTATTGATTGTAACCGACCCCTTGTAAGTCGTCGTATTGAGTTCGTGTGTGTAAGTTCCAGGCATAGATGAAAGACGAATGGGAAAGAATTCCTTGGCATTGTATCCACTTGTATTCCGGTTATATACTCCCTCTTCAGGATCATACATGCCGGTGGTTTGCGTAATCAGCTATTTCCGCATAGGATACCTTGCGAAGGACTCATGCCCAGCCAAGGATGGATTGGAGGCATGCCGGCAAGACTGGATTTGATCGGAATGGGAAGGGGGCCGCTAGAAGCCGACTTGGGAGAAAATTGGTAATTTCCCACGGGAGCTGGTCGGGACGGCCCACAGGTCGCCTCGTTTCTTTCATCTGATGTGGGTGGACCTAGGTGGGCTCCAGTGGTGTAGAAGTCCTACCTGGCTGGCGTGGGGGAAGGAGAGCTTCCGTACGCTTGCTCACGGGATAAATATTATCTTTGTGTCTCTGATTGATGTTCATAACTTCGACCCTCGCTGGTTCCTCGCCCTCGTTAAAGTGAAGAATTCAATCCTCAAACATCATCAGCGAATGGCTTATACCCCACCACAAATGGATCACGCACCAAGCTGTCTCAAGAATGTCAATTGCGTCAAAGCATTTGACAGTAGCTGGTGGGTTACCGTTGGCTATCGACTCTTAGATCGGGACCAGCGTTTCCCAGCTGTTAGGCCACCGACCCCTCTCATTTAAATCCTCTTCAAAGTACCTTAGCGTCTGATTGGAGTGCTTTCATATTATTGACGTCTTCTACTTTGTGATGATGGCCCGAGGATCCATGACAAGCTTGCAGGTGCGTCTCTATCTCATCCTCGTGCGGAGCGGTTTATGTGTAGAGTTTTAGACGAATGGTCGATCTAAAATCCGAATTTGAGGTTGAGGTGGCTCATGGTCGGGCTCCAAAGTCGGGGGATATCCTAAATCTGGGCCCACGCGCTTGAGGTAAACCAATACCGCCCGTGTTCTATCAATATCTATGTGCGCAGTATTCTTTTCAGAATCAATATCAACGTGGGAGCTCGCCCACGCGCGACATTGGCAGCGTCCTTCTCCAGCTGATCTTGGTTTACTGCTGGGAATTACAGTAACATGACGCGCAACGCTTCGGCCTTTTGTATTTGAATTCCCTGCCCACAGTTTTGAGGAGTGATGTAATGTTTATACCCATTTGGCTCTGTGCTCCCTGGATATTTCGAGCTCACTGATACCCGAATCCAATAGCTGAGGTCCCGGAGGCTTTGGTGGTAATAGTTTCCTTCCATCTCCCCATTCTCCTAAGACGTGCCGCCGATAACCGTTCGTCGTGTTCTGGCCCAAAATCTACCCAGCGCACTAGGTACTATCTTCCCCTTCATCCCACGTGTGCGTCTTCTTCTTTCTTACTCTCTTCCCTCTTCCTGGTACATCAGTTCCTGTGACAAGCCTGCGGCTTACAGTTTAACTTCTGTATGTCATATCAGGCACAGAACCCGGTATTATGGTCTATTTCTGTGCATATGCTGAGCTTCTCGGCCCTTGCAGTAGCCAGCAGTCCCATACAACTCCCCACCCCACGCACGGTTGCGCGCACCCTTAAATACAACAAAGGCACACCAAGTACGGAATCCAAGTCTGTCATCTACTGCTGTGCTCCACAATGCTTCTAGCACGTCGCGGTATCTATTCTCTTTTATTACTCTTGCAGGTGGCATTCTGTGCAGTCCAATTTCAAAGTCCTGATGACCTACAAGGTGTTGAGTACGACTTCATTGTGGTAGGAGGCGGTCTCGCCGGCGGTGTTGTTGCGACCAGACTCGGGGAAAATCAAGGCTTCAAGGTCCTAGTTATTGAAGCTGGCCCGTCGTGAGATTTTGCCCAGTTTTTTATGAGCAATGCGGCCAATGATACTTTACCTGGGCAGGAACGATGATATTTTTGCTAGCCAGGTGCCTGGGCTGGAACCGAACGTCACCATGACCGGGACGCGTGTCGATTGGAACTATACAACTACTCCACAGATCCACGTCAATGGGAGGGTGGACCCCTATACAAGAGCCCTAATGCTTGGAGGGTGCTCATCACACAGTACGTGATACCATTTGATATTTGATATGATTTTGGAAGCCCCTGCCTGTTTATACTTAACAATACTTTATAGATGGGATGGTATATACTCGAGGTTCACGGGACGACTACGATCGGTGGGCGTCGGTCACCGGTGATGACAATTTATCATGGGATAAAAATGTTCCCATTGTTCTTCAAGGTCAACCCCTCCCGAATCCCAACGCGGTACACCACACTCACGGCCCTTGTTATTCAGGCAGAAACGTGGTCTGGGCCCAATGACCCTAGCCTCCCAGAGACAGGTCATTACGACCCGTCATTACATGGGACCCACGGCAACGTCAATGTCTCTGCACCATATCACGTCCACCCACCGAACGACTTGATGGTCGAAGCAATCAAGGAGCTCAGCCAATCGAGTGATGAGTTCCCCGCTTTGTTAGATATGAATGGTGGGCGACCTATCGGAATGGGTAAAGAATTTCACTTTTGAGCGTACATCTTCGCTGACATTATTATATGGTGTATTAGGATGGGATCAGGATACGGTGGGTGGTGGTTTGAGGAGCAGTTCTGCAACTGCATATCTGGCACACACCGGCGATAACGTGCACATCCTACTCAATACACGTGTTATGCGTATTATGCCTCCCACTGATGATCATACTTCAAACGAACATCCAGATGGCACTGATATACGCAGTATTGAATTTGCTACGAGTCCAACAGGTGGGTCATTCTCATTGCCACCATGATTATCCCACTGAATTCCTTATCGGGCCCTGTGTATAACCTGACGGCCAGGAAGGAACTAATTATTTCCGGTGGGGTGATTAACACTCCACAAATTTTGCTTAACTCGGGCATTGGCCCCAAAGGGGAGCTTGAAGCTCTCGGCATCAAATCCCTCATCGACAACCCAAGTGTAGGCAAGAACTTCAGTGACCAACCCACATTATTTATTGGTCTCTCGACTAATCTACCTGTCGATGGGTACGTTCTTCATTTTTTGATGGATACTTTCGCTGATATAATGCATAGCTTCAACATGACGGCTGCCCTCGCCGAATGGCTTGGATCACACACTGGTCGGCTTGCAGATCCTCTGCATATGGCGTCATTAGGATGGGTGCGTTTCCCAACAACGGCAAACCCTTTCAAGGATGGCTCCCCGGACCCTGCAGCTGGCCCAAACTCGCCACATATCGAGTTGTATTTCAAAAATGTTACCTTGATACCCGGTCAAGAGACTGAAATGGGGGATGCCACACTCCTTATGAATATTGTCAATCTCCACCCTGTTTCTCGTGAGCACTTTGATCCGCGGACACAGGGTTAAATATTCATTTTGATGCACAGGAGGATCAATTACGCTGACTACTTCTTCACCTTTTGATGCGCCCGCCATTGACACCAATGCTCTTGCTGTCCCAGTTGATACTGCGATCATACTTGAAGGAATACGAAGCGTTCAACGTCTATTTTCCGCTCAAACATTCTCTTCGAGTGTGTTCGGGTTGGTGGCTCCAAAAGCCGATGTCAATGGGACACTTTCAGATGAGGCTGTCATTGATTATATCACACACAATGTGATGCCTGACCTCCATGGTGTTGCGACTTGCAGCATGGCACATCATGGGGCGGACTGGGGGGTGGTCAACCCAGAGTTCAAAGTTCGAGGCACGACAGGTTTGAGGATTGTCGATGCCTCTGTCTTGGTAAGTGCCTCACATGAAAATTTTCTTCAGTCACTGGGCTGAATAGGAACATGTAGCCGTTTATTCCAAGTGGACACACCCAAGCACCTGTTTATGCAATTGCCGAAAGGGCATCTGAGGTTATCAAATTATCATGGAAGTAAAGTTGACTGGCCTGTGATTCAATAAGATTTGATGTATTCCCTAATGCATATTTGCAGTGGGATCCCTATTTTCGTCAGTAAATCTTCTATATCTGTTAGTGGGATATGATTTCATATATCCAATGTATTCAGGTGGTACCTGCCCACTACCTCACAAACATTGGATTGGCAAGTGCATGCTGCGGATAAGCAACATAGACAACATCCATATTTTGTCATTGGATCAGAATGAAAGCCTGTTGTTATGCTTGAAGCTAGACTGCTTCAAGCTGTTGAAAGAAAGTATACTGATACAAATTGAAGTGTACTTGTTATACAGGGAAGGGATCCTTCTAAGTAGCTAGAGGGTTAATCCAAGGATGTTTATACAGACTTGGTCCAAGGGCATCACTCAATGGACTTGCAAGGCTGGTCAGACTTCAGTTGGAATGAGGCTAAGAGCCTATATTTAAGTAGAAGTGACACTGAACATGCTAGACTAAACTGAGGTACTTCTACAGGTTTGGGGGTAGTTTTATGGTAGTCTACTGGCTAACAATGAGTCTAGTATGAGGTGATATTACATAAGTATTGACAAGTATATTGAAGGGAATTGAGTAAGTATGTCATCATAATGATGAAGTATTAGAAATTTATGGTCATTGACCTTGTCTTTGCCAATGCTCAGCAAGACTCCATCCCCACTCATAAGATAGCCCACCACTACAGACTCTCATCTGACCACTCCCCTCTGTGGATTAAGATCAAGATCCCAATGTTCAAACCAGAGATATCCTGATTATCCATCCTGAAAGACTTCAAGGAAGAAGATGCATTCCTTGACAACATATCACACTTCCTCTCCCTGTTATGGGTGCTGAAGAGCACATACTAATTCCCCCTGGTCAGCAATTTGTCCTCATGATATCTGGCCACACCTCTGACTACAAAGTCACTCCCCTCCCTGTTGAAAGCAAAACATGCCTAGCACATGGTGTACATATAGCAATAGGAGACTTACTTGTTAGACAGTTGGTTGTTTGCTGTAAATGCTTCAATAGAAGACAGAGAACTGGATTGCATAGGTGGAATACATGGGGTTTATATACTCTACAGAGAGTCCAATGTCCCACAATGCATAGCTATTGTCTATTACTACATAATGCTGCATTGTTACCTCACTACAACTATGCACAATAAGGCAAGGAGTAAGGCTATGCTGCAAGCAGAGACTAGCATATTGTATCTAATAATAGAAACATAATTGACAGATCTACTAAGACAGATTGATGTCTGAGATCATGCCTTCAGACTGACCTAGTGACTATCATCACATGAGTGATGAGCACTTGAGTCATGTGGTTTGAGGGGCATCTCACTGTTTCTGGTTTAACACTCCCCTCTGTATACAATGATGTCCACATCAACAAGATACTTCATCTTGCCATGTCCTCCTCCCTCTACAACCATATAGTAGCAGATGGTGAAGTCCACCTTACCCTCACCACCAATTGGGTAGCCTCCATATTGCAGGAATGGCACCCCTATCCAGTTATCAATTCTTGCACTACTTGGCTTCACCCCTACATGATATACTCAGCAGAAGAACTTCCCAGGATCATCCTGAAGATGTTAAGGGTTCAGCTGTCCCAGATACCTAAGTTCTGGGGAGCCTAGCTAACCTAAAGACCAGCTTTAGACTAGCAGCACAAATGGGTGACTTGGTGAGCCTTGTTCAACACTGGACACAAGGCAGAGATTGTAGAGAAGTTCACAACTCTAAACCTGGGTTCCTAAGCCAAGCAAGTGACTGTAGAATTTAACCAAGAATGGATTTGTACCATATCTCCACCTTGTCTCCAGTGTTGAACAAGGCTCACCAAGTCACCCATTTGTGTGTCAGTCTAGAGTGACCTTTAGGCTAACTAGGCTCCCCAGGACTTAGGTATCTGGGACAGCTGAACCCTTAACACTCCTTCCCCCTTCCACCTCTCAACTCCCCAGTGGATACAAACAACTATGCCTCCTCACTTGAGAACAACATAAGCCAAGCATGGTCACACCATGTAAAGAAGATCTGCATTTTTATTTTATTTTATTTTAAAAATCCAAGTTTATTGTCAAGAAGCATGTAGCTACTACAAAGGGGCATGTGATAGCAGTCCCAAGTATATACAAAACCCTCATCATTTTACTACCAGTCTTCACTGCTTATCATAACTGAAGGGCCATTGTGCACCCTATCCTGCCAATACTTCACTGCAATCTAAGCCTTTGAGATATAAGAGAAATCTAATAAAAGAAAAACATGGATATATGAAGCAACAAATTTGAGCAAATGAATGAGGTGAGCAAAGTGAGATGAGTTCATGAGCAATCTTAAAGCAGGTGATGAGGACAAGCCAAATGTCAAACCCAAGCAAATGATCTAAACCATAAGAAAATGCAGCAGTGCCAGGAAAGGGAAAGGAGCAGCAACTAGGCCCTATACTCCATGGAGATAAAGGATTTGTCCATTGAGAAAAATGGAAAGAAAAAAGAAAATAAACTGACTTTACCATCAAATGAGTTCCAGACTACCTTCTAATGCACATCATTGGGTAATTGAGGAGACAACTGATGTTGCCTCTGCCTACACTCTGCCCTTTGTATGATGACTTGGTCCCATGCTTGGTCCCTAGTCAGTTGTTGTTTATTGATGAAGGTGAAAGCCTTAGGATTATTGTCTAGGAACTCAACAAGTCCAGCAATAAGGAGGAATGGAGTCAATCGCAGGCCTCATCCTGATCAAATACCACATTCATAAACTCATAAGTGCTGCTCTGTGCACTTCCACACCCTTCCTTTTGACCATCCACTCAAACTCCTCATGAGGGATGAGGATGACATCATCACCCAACCCCAAAAATATGCATCCCCAGCCTTCGACATGATGAAGGAAAGCGCTGCCATCACAGACTGATTCCAACTTTTGTTGCCTTGGGCCAATCCCAGCTCAAGAATTATCAATAAACACTATGATCAAATCATCTTCCAAGATATCAGCAACCCAACAGATGACAACATAGTCTGCCAACATCTTTTTTTTTTTTTT
>MU151314.1:0-42204 GCA_015584085.1 Macrolepiota fuliginosa MF-IS2
CAATGTTGACACACACATTGGCGGTCTTTTGGAGGCAGTAACCTAGCCCAAACCTAGCCCAAACCCTCACCTATATACACGAAAAGCTATATAATTGTGCTCCAATGCATTATCCGTTTGCGATGATTTTGGGCGCGTTAGGATCGCTTAATCAGGGCGATCACAACGGTGCCTGACTTGTATATTTTTAATATATTTTATGTGTATTCAGGGTCGGGGCAAAGTTGGATCCTCATTGTTCTTGTACTACTGATAGTTGTGATGCGGTTGGCAGGGCGGCGTGCAATGGGCTGGGCGCATGGGCTGGGCACTGTCAGGCATCTTGGGCTTCAGTGTGATCATGCGTATTATTACTCGGCGCAAGGTGGGCGCAATGTGGTGGCGCAGTGCAATCTGAGATCTGAGACATGGGTACAGGGTCATTTGGGTTGAAGGAATGTGCAAATTTTGCACCGTGGGTATCTGGGCCAATTTCCGTGATGGACGGCGTCGACAAAGGCGGACCCTCGTCGATCAGTACCTCAAATGCCCAACTCCTCGCAAGCCAATCGAGAAATTCAATGCAAATGTACATACCATGTTTCTTGCATCTATTTACAGGACGTCATCCCTTCCGCCAGAACATGTCCGCCATCTTATGCCGTTGTTTGGCCTAGAGGATTCGTCGAGGGAGAAGATAATAGCAGAATGGAATGATGTTCTTAAAAGGCAGGATGCCATAGTGGTCGCCGAATGCAGTGCTATAGCTAGTAAGGCATGAATTAATGTAGGGGAACCTGGTGCAAACTTAACACCAGATGTCACGTACCTATGACATGTGAGCTATCACAACGGCTGTCATCCCACAGCCCTTGTACTTCCCCAGCTCACCAGAACCACCACAGTGTCACCTATTCATAACACATCCACCGCTATTCCAGCACATAGTTTACAAGGAGGGGTAGAAGACATGCGGTCATCTCATGCAGGACTCAAACACAGTTTGGAAGAACACGAAGAACCGGAGGACAGGCACCATTTCAGTGCTCGTGAAGAGAAACGCCCCCGGGTCATGGATCATCCGCTACAAAGACCTTCGACCATGCTAAAATTGGGCGATGGTTCTAGCCTTCTGAATGGAAACACAATTGGATATAGGCCCTTTTCAGGATCTGGTAGGGATGCTACAGCACTTATAGAGCACTTATCCTACTCACCAAGTATTCTAATAGATTGCCTACACATTGCGAGGCCCATAAGGGGCTCTGATCTACCAGGAGCATCTGAGCGTGCAGGGTGCGTTGGTTCACAGCTGCAGTATGATTCGACAAGAGGAGCACCATCAGGGGATAGGCATTCCAACATCGGATCCATTGTGAGTAGGTACCCCGAGGCTATGGACCAACAATCTAGATCTCCACTGCAGGTCGTGACAGAGTCGGGCAGTGGGGCAGGATTTTTCCAGAACGCCAACCATTTCACGGTCAAAAATCCGACCATGATCGACCAGTCCACCCACATTGCCAATAACTTGATTCAGGGGAAGACGGGTGCGTGGGTCATGTCCTGAACTCTGAACACCCTAAAGGCTGACCAATTGTGATATAGTTCTCCAAATTCTTTATCGAGAGATGACGAAAGGTGCTGACATTGACTCGCTCACTCGGTGGCCTCCGCCCAAATGTTATCCAGGCACTCGCATCGAATTCACCACCGAAATCCAAATCTGGTTGTTAGAAAATGTTCGCAAATGGGATTTTCTCTGGTTGAGTGGGCCCGCTGGTGTTGGAAAGTCTGCAGTTGCTCAAACTGTTGCTGAATCTGCCCTCAAGGAGGGAATTCTAGGAGCCGTCTACTTTTTCTCCCGGCCCAACGGGCGATATAAATATATCGAGGTCATCATCACTCTCGCATACCAGCTCGCCATCCGCTTCCCGGGCTATCAGGCTATTGTCACTGCCAAGCTCGCTGCTGAGCCTGATCTACTGGAGAAGGCACCACATGTCCAGTTTAGAAAATTAATCGTTCAGCCGCTTTTACAACTACCACACGAGCGGAAGCATGTCATCATCCTCGATGGATTGGATGAATGTGACAGCGAAGGTGCCCAGCTTGAAATCATTGAACTCATCAACAACACTCTCACCTCCAACACCCCCCTTCCGATTATCTGGATTGTGTGTAGCCGACCAGAGTCCCATCTCAAACGCATATTTGCCCGCCCTGACTATGCCATCCGATGCTGGAGAAAGTTTCTTCACATCGAGTCAGTAGAATCCAGAAGGGATGTGGGGACTTTCATTCGTGGACGATTTAAGGAGATACATGATCAGTACAGAGAATGCGTTGAAGAAGACGCCAACGGCTGTTGGCCACCGGAAACCGCTACCGAGACGATCATTGAGACATCATCTGGACTGTATGTGCTCGCTGACACTCTCCTCAAACACATTGCGGATTCAGAAACTCAAGATCCTGATCAGCGTCTCGGCGAGGTTCTAGCATTTCTGGAGTACCCATGCCTCACTGGTTCACAAAGTCCCATGTACAGGCTCGACCTGTTCTACACACGCATCCTCTCCTATATTCTCAATGATCATTGGCCCATAGTCCGCCAAATCCTTGTAGCCTCAACCTTTCGTACCGGTGAGGGTTTGTCATTGGCGGTGCAGCCAATGTGCAACCTATTGGGCATCACTCGTGCGAGGTTCTATGCTACTCTGCGGCGACTCCATTCCGTCATTGATATTCCCGACCCCTCTGACACCCCCAATACGCCTCTGAAATTCTTCCACACAAGCTTCCTTGATTACCTGACCAATCCAAATCGTGCAGGGCGATTCTTCATTGGAAAGCTTGTAAGCGATCATACTATTACCGTGGCTGCTCAGCTCCGGGATTTCGTGTTATCTGTGCTACGATGTCTTGGGTCCCCCATGGGGCTCGCTGCGGTCAAAATGAATACGCCACCCCGGTGGGAAAGACAGGAAATCCCTAAATTGTTGAATGCGACACTTAGCTGGCCACCAGCGACCATTGGTACTGCTTTGTCAAACGCGTTCGCAACAGTACGCCCTATTTCCGGCTCCATCTTTGAACTTTTGTGCATTCTATTCGAGCAATACGGACTCGACAATGAGTTATTGGCGGTGCTTCGTAATTTTGACTTTAACGCCCTCGCCTTCACAAACTACAGTTATTTATTGGATTTCCCTCTACAACATCTTCATAAATTGGTGAACTTCATTCCACATCAACTACGTATTTTGAACCCTCCCTCACATTTGTATGACAGCGGCTGTCTACTCTGATTCGGACCCAGAGCATTTCGGATTTGGACAGAAGACTTCTCTCTGAGGTTGGGAGGGTTTTTCCTTACCTGAAGCCCGTTGTAAGTCGGAGATGTTCAGCTACCTGGATTATTTGCCTAATGATTCCGCGATCAACAGGATTTTGATGATAAAGATTGTATGATTGGATTTTTCCTGCTTGGATATGGCTCGAATTCGATTGCTGTGGCGGTGCATCGCCTGAACCCTGCGCCCCACCGCCGACTCCAGTATTTCTCCCACAAAACACCTCCCCAGGTGTGGCCTATCCTGCAGCGTGTGTGCCCTTCACTGTGTGCAGAACACTCAAGAATATAGTACCACCCATTCGTAACCATGTCAGGAAGACTTTAACTTAAATGATCCTATTGGTACTGTTTGAATAGTTATTCCGTGCTGTCCGGCAGAATGATTTAATCTTTTCGTCAGCACATTATTTGTTTCAACAGGATCAATACCTTTTTGCTATCACAAAAATTATTTAGACTAGAACTTTAGCTCAGTACGCTATCAATCACTTTGATGAAGCTACACCACGACGCCCTCTGCCGACATTTCATCCTCTTTCTTCCCTCTCCACTTTTGGGTGATGTCCATGAAGCATTATCTAGTCGACTAATGTGATTGCATAGAACCTGTCCGCTGACACAACACCTTGCCTTCTGTTATACGCTCGGCAAGAATGACTTAGGGAAAAAGTTAGAAAACGTCTTCTAGCCGAAGGGTACTATCCGGTTTGACGAGACTAACTCATGCAGGAACCATAAAAGGCACCCAATAATACCTTTAATATATTCCTGAAGGTCGATACTACATCAACTAGCGTCAGCAACAAGTGTCAAAGCATTGCATACAAAGGTTTTGCAGGTGCCGCGAGTTGATGGAGTCGGAACGAATAGGGCCAGAGTATGACTGACGTACTAATGTCGTTAGCCTCATAAATATAATCTTCACGTGGATGCATGAAACTAACCTGGTCCGAAGCAAGTCTTTGGTACACAAAAGGTAGACTCTGCTCGCGTATATAGGATGGTCCCGGGGCACTGCACCGCAATGTCACAGTACATGGTTACATCGAGTCCAGATCTGGAGACAGCAGGACGGTGATTAAAAATAGCATCACTAGCGAAGATTGCCTTTTGATTGTTGAGCTAGAAAGGGGAAAGTGGAACCAAGCTACGTTTAAGTGTTGTACTTGTCACAGCGATCGATATTAGTCTAAATTCCGTCCTTCGACGCCGTTATGAATAACCGATGTTCCTCTCCTTACGAATAACCATCGCAGTCCTCCAGTCATGAGCATCTTTGACTCCCTACTTCCAATCCACCCCCGAACAGCAGAAACACTCAGAGAGTGGTTTAACCAACCGCAGTACCTTCATTCGATCCGTGGTTACCTTGATGGCGCGCTACAGATGATCCCCGCCGAGCCAAGCGAGTAATGCATATATAGTTTGGCACTGAGCCTATGTGCTCGGAGAAAATTGACTCTTGTCCCGCCGCTAGTTCTCAACCGACGAACCGTATTCAGTACCTCTATGCACTGACGCCTTTTCCGGTTCTGCTACACACACAGCTCGGATTGGATCTCCACGCCCGCCCGGGTGCACCGCGCATCTCAGATCAACCTACGTATGGGGTGATAGGACAAGTGATTGATCCTGACATTGAATGTATCACAAGGGAAGACTCATGAAAAATATGCAGGGGCGTGCGAGGCGATAGAGGCAACCATACAATTACACGATATGCATATGCTCGAGGTCGAGGTCATCCGTATACTGCGGCAAACACCTAACAAGAACTTGCGTCCACACTTCCGCCACGCTCCTGTTCCTAACCACCCACACTGCAGAGTCTCACTAAACCCCATTCAGTTTGTCCACTATCATATTCTCCGGCGCCACATTCATATGCGCAAGACATATGGCATACCGCTCGTGTATCATAATCCCCATGAACGCATGCACACGGACATCTTGCGCCTCCGCCAATGCGCAACACGACTTTTTATGAGACTGGTTTCAGGAACAGGACTTTTTCTTGAAACCAGTTCGAGACGGACTCGCAGAACATTTCGGGAGTTCCCTCGTCAACGAGCCAGAGGCGGTCAGTGACAGAATGTCTGCTGGTGTAAATAGGTATTGCAGTTGACTGAGCCAGTTTCTGAGTATGTCCGCTATGGGTGTCCCCTGATCCACTGCGTCATGAGGATGGGAACGTGGGGGGCAGGCCATCTGTCCTCAACAGACCTCTGCAACTCCCTCGTATCGCGCGACACCTACAGAAGATCGTGAAGAGTGACGGACCTATTGATGGAACATTAGGCGGGGTGATGTTAGAGTGATGGGAGCGTTTCAGTTCTATATCTCTAGGCTAGTTGTCATACCTGATACGTCAATCAGTGGAGAGTGTGAAGTGCGTGACAGTGGATGGCATGTGGTGGGGTGGGGGCGTGCCCACGGGATCATCGGGATGAATGTACCGTGCCATCTACATCGGTCTATGGGTTTATGGTTTTGACTAAAATCCCCATGACGTATCTCTGGCCCATTCCGTCCATAGCATCGACCCGAGAGGCCAAAATTTGGGAATATATACATTATTATGAATAACACGGGTCACACCGATGAGGTATTACTGACACGATAAACAAACTCCTTCGCCAAGGATTTTGAGGTTTTCCTGCATTAGAATATCTCGAACGGAATCAAGATAGAAGTACGAGGTCATAATCACAAATAAATATACCGGAAATGTCCAACGTGAGCACAGATTCACACCGGAATGTCCGTGAATGGTCCTTATTGTGTTTCATGACTGGTTTGACCTGCAAGGGGAACGCCGTATCCTACCTTGCTTAAGAGAGGTCCCATCTGCCACTAGTAATCTCTGTGCCACGGGTCGGACATCGGACTCGTGGAAGGAGTTATCATCCATCACACGGACTGATTCTCGTTAAAAGGCGTTCGTCACCAGCAGCTGTACCAGTAGGACCCTATGGTAAGGTCCTTGGTGGCCTAGTCTCGCTTGGCTTTTCGGTGCAAAATAGCCTGTGTTTGAGCACCACCAAACGGAACGGTGCGAGGGGGAGACTCGAAGTCCAACCAGTGTCTTCGAAAATCATGTTCCTTCTGCTTAATACTATCCTGGTCTCAGCATGTATCCCCACAGAAACATCAATCTCCTCAGTATAACAGTCGTTTGTACTCCCCTGGTTAATGATACTAGAACATGTATTAGACTAGCCCCGGCCAGCGTAAAGAGTAGGAGTATCGTATGCTGAATCTTCACACCATGACCAAGGATTGAACCAGGGGCTATATTCACTACGCGCCGTGGAAGGTCTCCGGCGATCCGAACGATCCGAATGAGTAATCAGTATTGTTCCAGTATTGTTCATAACACATTGACTCGCCGAGCATGCCATGGGTTCTGCGTCTCCTCGGCCACTTTTCTTTGTACTTTTTCTGTGTCACCTTGTCTCACGGCGTTGCGTTGGTGCCTCTCCTCTTGGCGAGAGCACGCAGCATTCATACGGTGAACTACGATTGCACATGGTACAGTTCCTTCATTCGTCTTGCTTCACGCTGCCCGCCCTTCCCTCATTACCGCACTTCTGGGTCCCCACAAGCGAAGATGTCGGATAAGGCTCAGGTCGATGGAATTCTGGGGTTCAACGCTACGAAGAGTACGTGAATATTTCTCGCTAAGCTTCCAATCCTTCTGTCGTGATAAGTTACGTCAACGCCACGAAGATCTGAGATGGACGGTGGTGTATTCATGAAGCCAAAGTTCTTCGAGGGGATTGGCTCCAGATGCTGCGTATTATTGGCTTGTTGCACACTGGATCTATCTAATCCTATCACAGGTACCTGGCAAATAAATATATCAGCCTATCGTACAAGAACATGTGAATCATTTTCGAGGATCTGGTGGACAAGCTGATATGACAAGTGACCGATCCGAATATTGACGGGAAAATCTATGAGCAGCGCAACGGGATACAGCCCACGCAATCATAGGAATGAATGCTGCCGTCCAAACGTTCGTAGTTCCGGCTGAAATACCCAAAATGCGTCCCTAGTACACTCCGCCTACATTGTCGACCCGAGGAGCCAGAGTGTGAGAACGTATACACAAGTCCGTTGTTATTAGTAACAGGGATGAAGTATTACTGACGCGATAAGCAAACTCCTTCGTCGGTTCCAATGATTTGACTTTGTGAGATAATGATGTCAATTCCAAAAGGTCATGGATTACGTCCACGTGGGGCTGCGGGAGTCCTCGCAACGCTAGAAAAATATCACGGTCCAATCCTGCTGTCAGCATCAAACTCAATGCTGATGTTTTCCTACGCAAATATATCTTGGGCGAATCACAACGGGATCAAGGTAGAAGCACGAGGTCGTGATTATAAAGATAAACATACCGTAAATGCCCAACGCGAGCGCCAACGTAGATTCCAACCGAAATGTCCGTGAATGCTGGAATGGAAGTTTACAGTCACAAGGCCGTTGGTCAGATGGATTACGTCGCGGGGAATGGTTCTAGGTTGGTACAGGTTGGTACTAGGCACATGCATGACCTTTATCTTCTGCGATGGCATCGTGATAAGACGTTAGCGGCGACGGTGTTTCGTGAAGCCGTTGCGGGCCCAGGGGATGTATGTCAAAGTTCCTGCGGCTTCGAATAATGATCTTTCATTCCAGAGCTGTTTTGGGATCCGAGTCGTGCGGTGCATTCCGGGCATGGAATGTTCAATCCACGCTATGTGTTTCAGCTGAACGTGGAGCCGAGGAAGGCGGTCGGTATTCACTACGACAAAAGTCAAATTCTTTCGGGCGCATGGACTTAACACCGAATGGTACACGTACATTGTTGAGATGTTTGAACTAGTATTCGCCGACAATCACGGTATGGAACGGAAATTTGCTTCTCCTTTGGTGAAGAACACCGAATATTTTCAAATGATCGAAAACAATGATCCCTGGGAGTGCGACGTTTGGTGCCCGGACGGTGCTGCATACCTTTGAGCACGGATATTCGATCACAAGAACGGAAATTGAAAACTCAACGTCACTATTATAGTTCTCGCAACAAGAACTAGATTAAATTAGAAATACAATATACACAAAATTAAAACGGGGTATACGTCTTCCACAACTCACGCTCGACCTTGAGCTCGTCCGTATACTGGGGTAAACACCTAACAAGAATCCGAGTCCACACCTCCGCCACACTCCGATTCCTAACCGCCCACGCCCCCGCCGTCAACTCCCAATAGGACGGGACCCACACCGCACACTCCCACCCAACCAACCCGACCGGCTGGCCGCGCTTATCAACCAACACATTCTCTGGCGCCACATTCCCATGGGCAAGACACATATCATACCGCTTCTGTCTTATGATTGCAGCAAGCGCACGGACATGCACATCATGCTCCTCCGTCAAAGCGCAACATGGTTCTTCATGAAACCTATCCTGAGAACGATATGGTCCTACAAAATGCTTCGCACTAATTCGATAGCTCGTCAACGCGCCACCGAGGTAGCCACAGACCGAACGTCCATAGGGCGAATGGAAATACTGCAGTTGATTGAGCCAGTCTCTGAGTGTATCCGCTATGAGTGTTATCTGATCCGCAGGGAGGGAGTCGAGGGCGGTCCGGGACAGCGGCGTGCCTGGGGCGCGTGACATGACTAGGAGCGGACCGGAAGTGGGGTCGTCAAAGGTGTCCAAGACTGTCGGAGCGGGAATTGTGGTATAATCCTCGATGAACTGCAGTGTTAAAGCTTCCTGGATGACGCCCTGGCCGCCGTGTTTCGCGTAGAGGCCAAATGGGAGCTTGATGAGATCCGGGGCGTTGGAAGAAGTGGTGCCAAAGAAGAGGAGAAAGCTGTATATACGCCTGCGGAAAGCTTTGGGGACGCAGAGCCAGATGCGCCTCCGGAGTGATGGCGACGGCCTGTATTGTGAGCAGAGAATATATTTTCGTACAACGAGTCGGCAACTCACCTGGACTGGTCGAGGTCGTCGTCGTTCATGGAAGAAGGAAACAGAGAAGCTTACATAATCTTGCAACGGAACCGACAAGGTCACCGGTTGACAGCAGGCATCAGGGAAGCACCCGGCAAAGCTAAAGTTTGATCGAGGCTGCGCATGGATATATTGCACTGTATTGTGGTATGATACATATGAAGCATGGTGTGACAAGAAAAAAAAGCCAATGTCCAAGAAATGCAATGTACAAGAAAGACAAACTCCCAAGATAATAACGGCGTGTGTTCTAATCACAAAGCCTGAGCATGTCACCCTGAAGAATAACACGGCCACGCTCCTGGAGAGCGGTGACGGCTCTGACTACCTCTGTGGTATCAAAGTCCTCGTGTTTGTCCTGGGGCATAGCGGCGTTGAGATACGTAAGAAGGGCGGAGACAGACATGTCGTCAGAAGATTCGTATGTTGTGGCGAACAAATAATGGAGCGATTCGGAAATGAACGCACGTCGCCCGGCCGGCGAATCCAGATCGGCGAGCCCAACAGGGTGTGGGCGCCGGATAATAGTAGGGGGCGCAGGTGGGTTAGGGGTATGTTCGAGCTCGACATCTGCATCGGCGTCAAGCTCACCCTCTGCGTCGGCGTCTTCGTCCCAGGAGCGGCGACGATGACGGGAGGGACCAGGAGCTGAAATCGACGCTGGACCTAGAGCGGTGGCGGACACACGAGGGCGAGCTCGATCACGCTCACGATCACGATCACGTTCGCGATCTGCCGAACGGAGCCAAGCGATATAGCGCTCGACATCCTTGGGGTGTTGGTGGTGCTTTCTTCGGATCCGGTCATCTTCGCTATCGGCGTCGTCCGAATCCGAACTGTCAGAAAGGGGGCGCTTGGATAGCAAACTGTTGGAGTCATGGCGTTGACTAGACAATGGAATTAAGTGAGTGACAGGAGGGGGGTAGATTGAGATTATGATTCACGTACTGTCGCTTCTCGCACTTTGTCTTGTGCTGGATCCAAGGGTATGCGCAGTAGGAGCTGTCCTGGCGCAGCTGGACCCATTTCTGGCAGAGGAGGCAAAATACGCGGTTGGGTTCTACCTCGCCGATAAACTTGTCGGCACGGAGGGTGGCGGCGCGCTGCTCGGCATTGCGACGACGGGATTCGTGTGCTTGCTGTGGCTCGGGGCTATATTGCCTTGGGGACGGTGGTCGCCGTTGTGGCTGCTGGTGGTGATGGTTATGGTGGTTGTGATGTTGTTGACTTTCCGCCTTTGGCTTCGGCTTTTGACAGTCTGCGCGATGTTGAAGCCATTTTTGGACAGCCTGCAGATGATCGGACGATGGGACGTCGATCCACTTGTCGCAGAGGTTGCAGAGGACGCGTTCTGCATCAAACTTGCGCACATCTGGGTCCTTGCCAAAAAGGTTGTTGCGCTCCTCGAGCGCATAGACATTTTTGCTATTTCTGTAGCGTTTTGTCAGCAATGAATATACTGGTTGTGCAAGGACCTGCACTTACACCTTTTTGGCAAGGCAGGATTTGCGGTGAGCGTCCCAGGGAATAGAGCAATAGGTCGAGTTGGGTCGAAGACGGATCCACTTGTGGCACGAGGCGCACAGAACACGATAAGCCTCAAACTGGGCAACGTATGGATCTGAGCGGAGGTACTGAATACGTTCCTCCTCTGTGCGCTTTGCCCTTCGGCGCTTGGCCGGGGGGTGGGCAAGCGCCTCTGCGGTAGACTCTGGGGTATAAACGACCTGCTGTTGCTGTTGGGCCTGAGCAGGACAATTCTGGCGATGTGCATCCCAATGGTCAGTAGTAAAGTCGTTGGAGTCGTCACGGATGGGGACGGCGTCGCCGCAGTGGTGGCATATGACACGCCCAGACTCGTACTCTGGCGGGGGCGGGTCTTTTGGATTTGGAGAGGGCGAGAGGGACATTGGGGGAAGCGTTGGAAGATTGGGAGAGCTTATGGCGAGGAAAACATATATTTGAAACTCCGCCATTAAAGCGGGAGAAGCATTATAGTAGTGTAGTAAGGCTAATTATAGACATCTTCGATTACCCCATTAGGGCGATGCAGTTGTATTCGGAGGTAACTCAGAAGTAGGGTAACAGACGGTCAATATGCGTGACTATCCTGTCCAGCCCAGCCAGCCATTTGGCCAGTTCTCGGTCAAATTCTTCAATATCACCGCCCTGCGATAGCCGGGCATAGAAATCAGGGCGACTGGGTGCTGCGCGGAGGGCAACCTGTAGTGTCATGAGCCCGTCAGTGTGGTGCAACCAGGGAAGCGAGTTGAAGGACATACAGAAACAAGGCCACGAATGACGGCAGAATGGTGTTTGGCAAGAACCTCGTCGTATGTGCGCTTGAAGCAAGTATAGAGATCCAGTTCTGGCTGCTGCTGCATCAAGAGGAGGGCACGGCAAACATATCGGTAGCCCCTGGTAACAACAAGAACATGAGGAAATTGATTGTACTATAATTAATAAATGGACACATACCTAACTAGGAGAACCACGCTGGCAATGGCGTGCTTGTCGGGGGAGTCGAGGATTGCCTCGAGGGTGGGATCGTTGTGTTTGTTGAGGCGGGTGCGGAGGCCCTTGTGATTTGTGTATGAGCGAGGATCAGAGGGAGAAGCGGGGCTGCTTACAGTAATGTTCTTGCGGATGTCAGCCTGGATAAAGGTAAAAACGCCGTGGCCAAGGAGGTCTGATAGGAGTGAGCAGAGTTATTCCGCGGGATGTGTTGCTGACTGACCGAAGAGTTTGATGAAGCCATCAGAGGCAGCCAGGAAATCCTGGGCGGGTACACCGTCCTCCTGGATATGTATGTCTGCAAAAGACTGGAATATGTCAGCGCATGATGGATTGTGACCCGGCCCTGGGTGTGTGTACCTTGACGTTCTGAAAAGCGGCCATGCTACGTGGCAAAGAATTGCTATACGGGGACAGTCTGGGTTTGACCAATGCCTTCAGAGAGCTCAGCAAAGCGGGTGCGACGGGAGGGACAGACGAGGGAGCTGGAGGACAAACGAAGACGAGGTGAGCTCTGGTTTTCTCTGTCTGGCTGCTGTCTGACGTGAGCAGGCCAGGTAAGCCCCTGTGCGCTCACGCCTTCTCCTGCTCACTCCGGCTAGGTCTCCTGCGCAGAGTGCCGCAGACTCAAGATAAAATGCGACAAACAGATTCCCTGCCAGTCCTGCCAGCGCAGGGGCTGCGCCTCGTTGTGTCCTAATGGTCCGTCTCTGCTCACTCAGCTGCTCTCAGATATTCACTCATTCTCCGCAGGATCACTCGCAACTGGCCAGGGCACTCGCTTTGTCCTCGCTGCTACAGAGCACCTCCACCGCCGCGTTGCTCGCCTCACCTCTCGTGTGCGTCTGCTCGAAGATGCCCTGGAGCACCTCCACCCAAAACACCCTCTCCTCACCACCGATGATGACGATGACGACGACCACGACGACGACGAGCAGGCCGCCGCTCAGCCAGATGTCATCGACGCTTTCGGCACCCTCTCCATCGCTGACCATGGCATATCTCGCTTCTTTGGTCCTACGGGTGGCTCAGAGGTGCGCTCTGTTGTTTTATATCACTCATCCATCAACACACTCACGCCCGTCGTTCCTTCCAGTCCCTCCTCCTAGTAAGCATTACTGCGCTTTTTGCCAAATCCTGCTCACTCTCTCCCATAGTCCCATCTGCCAACAGATGGCCCCCTGCCAGCGGATGGTCCAACCCCCCAGCAAGAACTCGCCCTTTTTTCCCAATCCTTCCCCCTCACTCCCATCGGCGACACTGCCGATGCCCACGACCTCGTCCGATCTCACCTGCCCCCCTGGAACCTCGCACGCACCCTTGCTGACACTTATTTCGAGCAGGTATCTTGGCTCTATCATGGCGTCACCAGGTCTCAGGTTTTCGACGACATGCTTCCCGTAATCTATTACAAACAACCTCCCTTGCCCGGCGAAGACTATTCCAGCCCCCATGATCTCGCCGTTATATTCATGATATTCGCGATTGGAGCTCTCGTCCAACCAGAACCCTCAAACGCCGAAGGAGAGCACTTTCACCAATTGGGCCGTGCTGCTCTTGCTCTACAGTCTGTGCTCGAGAAGCCATCCATTGTTACGATCCAGGCCCTCCATCTCACGAGCATTTACAATGGCATGAGTGGGAGCGATCTAAAGAGCGACACAAGCATGGAGTTAACCTGGTCCCTCATCACGCTGGCCTCTCATCTCTCCCAGACTGTACGTTTTTGGTCCTTTTCCTCTCAGCCATCAGCTCACGGGAACCGCCTAGATTGGCCTCCGTGAGTTATTGCCTCCGCTCATTCGCTTCTTCCTGACCCCGTGAGAGCAGACAGAGACAGTGCCAGGTGGGGCCTCTCCCCTAAGATGGTCCAACGTCGTCGTATCCTATTTTGGGACCTCTTTGTCGCAGATGTTTGGATCGTGAGCACGCAAATCTTTTTTTTTTCCACAAATACAATTTCTCACGCTCCGCAGTCACTCAACACGGGTCGCCCACCATCATTCTCACTCGCTTACATCGACTGCAGTTTGCCCCAGTACGAAGACACCAAGGGTCAGGATGATTTCAATGCAGCTTGTGCGCGTAATCAATTTCTTCTCAAATAAAATTTAATCTCACTCTGTTTCAGTCGAAGTTTGGCAGTTCCGCTTCGCGTCAGAATGCGTCGCAGAGGTCACTTCCCGCACACTCACAGCCGAGGCTCCGAGCTACGCAACCATCATGGACCTAGACCGCAAAGTCCGTGAGTTCCCGCTCCCCGAGGGTTTATCCAACCCCACAAAAAACGACATCTCTGCTTCCTTCATGAGATGTGTTCTCGATCATATCAGGGAAACCGGTGCGTCGCCATCCCGCCTTTCCTCGCTCTCAAATTTACATTTACCTTTCATTTCAGTCCTTATGTATATTCATCGAAGCTTCTTTGCACAGGCAATCATAGACCAGCCTCTCAATCCCCTCAAGAGCTCCTACGCACCCTCATTTACAGCCGCCTATCGCGCCGCATCCACCATCCTCAAATCTGTACATGAACAATTCAACCTCTTCCCAATATCTTGTTCTCGCTTCTGGACAATGTGGACTTTTGCTTTCACAGCCGCCGTAAGTATACATTAAATTAAACCCCAACTACTTGTTTTTTTCTTACGTATCATAGGTCATCTTTGGTACCGTCGTCACCCGCGGTCCACGTTCGCCCCTCGCCCAATCAGCCATGGCCGAACTAGAACAAGCTTTAGTCCTCTTCACAAAAGCTTCTCAATACAACGTCCGCGCGCTCAAGTCTCTTCCGATCCTGTCAAAGTTGGCAGAAAAGGCCCGATACGCGCTCGAGAATATCAAAGCGACTTCTGCAGGCGACGACTGGAAGCTTGGTGCTCAGATCGAAAAACGGGAAGGGGAGGAGCATGACGAGTTGGCGATTTTCGCGGGGCATACGAGATTCGTTTCATCTATGAAGGGTGGGAGTAATACTGGGAGTGAGCAGGGGAGCGATGCTCACAAATCGCGAAGTGCATCTGCGGAGGCGCCGGTGCCTCCTCCTGTCCCTGCCCCTGTCCCGCCACCATCTCAGCCTCAGCCGCAAACGCCGCAGCAGATAATGTATACATGGCCGCCTCCACATCAGTACGATTTTGGGTATGTCCCGTCAGAACGAACGATGCAGCAGCAGCAAAGGCCCGAGGAGCCGTCGCCAGTTTCATCGTCATCATCCCAACAAGGCTTTAATCGATGGGCAGGCGATAGCATTGTGCTTCATCCTCCAGTTCCCCAGGTACCGCAGCCTACGCCACTGCACCATCATCCCCATCCATCTCTCCATGTCCACGGACATGGCCACTACGCACAACATAGGATACCAGAAGACCGGTTACAGAGTGGCTTAATTGAACTTCACCCGCCATACTATTCCGCGCCAACGAGTTCGGTATCAACACATGATATGAATCATACACATACCCCGCCGCCGCCGCCGCCACAACTCGGGCATTCACGATCATACTCATCCGCATCGAGCGCGCAGAATATTACGTCGACTGCGAGAGCTACGGCTGCTGCGGCTGCTTATACACTTGATACTTACCCCCGGTACGCACCGCCACTTGGCCCCCCACCACAGGCGCATCATCAGCATTCGCAAACCCATGTTCAGCCTCTCCAGCACCCCCATCACCCACATCACGGTGGTACCGCTGAACTTGCGGACCTCGGGCTCTCGTCCCGCGATTCGAGGCTGGACGAGCGCTGGAGTGAGTTTATGGCTGATTCGGGGTTATTGGAGGGGATTAACTTTCACCAGTCGCATTGAATGGTGATCGAAGGAGATCTTTAGTAAATCTGATTGGTTGTTAATGGTAATGTTTAAATTTACTTCTTCTGTCTAAAGCTGCGGACTTGATGTGCAATGTATGTATGTTTGTTTTGCTTTTTCGTGCTCGGTTCCCTCCTCCCTTGTATATTAGCCCCTGCTTCTGCTCCTTGCTCGTTTTGCTGTCTTTTTAATGATGCTTCTTGCGTAGATACGCCCTTGCTATCGCCATAATCCTTCTCACTGGATTTCCGCTCGTTGTTAAATATACTTTAAATACGCCGCCGAGTTATTTGTCGGGATTGCATTTGTATGTCATTTCTCGGGGTCAGATCAAGAATTAACTTTGATGGGAGTACTCGCGCCCGGATGAGAATAAGACAAGAATAGAAAGAACAGGAAATCACCGTTTTGTCAGAAGAGAGAACCATTCTCAGAACAGAGTAATTCTTGTTCGGATGAACGACGGAGCATCAAAGACGTACTGGGGTCCCCCAGCGTGGTGGTCGCGAAGAAGGCTACAGCACGTGATTTTATGGCGCGTTCATATTCTAAGTTCTTCCTTCGCTCGCTTTATCGAACTCGCTCTAACTTGCATTGCACGTAGGCCTAGCTGTTTGCATCGATGGAGCCTATGATAGATGTTTAGAAGACAATGATGGACTTGATTCGTTCTACCAAATCTAGTAACGACTGGACTTCTAACTTGGTTGCCTGCGATATCACCGTTCTTCGTCAATCTACTGTCGATTGTTTTGGGTGCCAGTCTGATAGGATCCCTAAAACCATCAATGTTGATCTTTTGACCACCACAGCCCCCCCCCCCCCCCCCCTATGGCAACTTATCAGATATTACCGATCATCTCCTTCAATACATGGACCATATACAGCAACTCTGGCCAGAAATCAACTATTCATGGTGTTGCCCGAGAATTTCTCCACTGGCTTGCTTTCGATGAATGAGGGGCCTTCTTGCGATCAAGCTGGGCTCGGCAAATTCGAGTTTATGACCCGTCACTCAGGCTCCCAGCAATGCCATGGGCAAGGCTCCGTACCCTCCCAGTGTGCTCAGGCACATAGTCGCGCGCCCCCTATTCCTGCCGTCCGAGGGAAGGACAGGGAGTTCTGGAGTTTAGGCAAGAAAATTTGAGGTATTATGAGGCTTTCAGCAGATAGCGAAAGGATGCCAGGAAGGATAGTTTAGGTCTCTGAAGTTTGTACTGTTATCACCTCGAAATCCTGCAGAAAACTATCAAGTAATATTATACTTTCTTCCGTATCTGGACTTTGTACGAACCCTGATTAACGACGATCACTAACTAACAAACTAGACGTTCAAGCCCAAATACCCGTAATTAGCACGCCCTCCAACGCAGCGGCGTCCGAATAGCAACTTTCTGTAAAGGAGCTTGACGAACTCGGGAAACCCGCGTCCGCGATAACCTTCCTTCTGAATCCTTCTTTCGTGGAAGGTTATGTCAACTGCCCCTCCTTTTTTGGGCAACACCTGCCAACATGTGGGCCACGGGGTCCCGGGCTCATGTGTTGTCGCCAGGATACCGCGGGCGGGATTACGGCGTGGCGTTTTTTCTAGGAATACCAATTCCCCCATTCTAATTCCGCCACTTGAGCCTTTTTTTTAAAACACGAGCCTTGCGACGCGATGCGAGCAGAAGGTTTACTATATAGTCATTGTTTGATTAATCAACCCAACCTGGAATTCGGATTCCGGAATTTCGGTGCGACATGCCCCCATGAGTCCAGGATTAGGAGTCAGAAGCCAGAACCACTGGAAGTGAAATAAAGCACAATTCGTAAAACTGTCGCCAGTTTGATGATATTCTTGTCACGCGGAACAATTCTTATGGTTCTGTATCCGAACAAGGAGGTTCATTCGACTTTCATCCAACCAGTAGACAACGTTCAGAGTTGGAGCTTGGGTGGCCAATGTGGAACGCTCGCCGAAGCTAAATGAAAAGCCCATATCACAGTCGTGTACACGTACAAATCCTCCATTGTCCACATGGTCATATGCTGTCGCCGTCTTGTTGTAAGTAATTGTTTCTAACCCCAAAAGGGTATGCCTCTACCCGTTCTGTTATCGTGACTCGACCGCAAGTCCCACAGAGAGTTTTGGTGTCTTCGTGAATTGCGCCACAGTGGTGCCATTCCATGACTAGGCGCTACTTAATAGGTCAAGCTCCCATTCGGATCTTCTAAAAACTTGATCTGTGTCATCAGGAGGCTCCAACCCTCCGAGAAACCCTTGCGGCGAGGCTATTCTGTTGTCGGGCCAACCTTGGCAATTGGACAATTTATCACAAAGTGTGTACGTACGGACAAAACCAACCCTAAGAATGTCTTTTTACTTTAAATTTGAGGGGTTCGGAACACGTCAACAAGTCACCTAGGCGGATGCGTCGGATCGAACGAAGAATGGGAACGAATCACACATTCATCATCATGAGGCTCAGCAACATCGGGACTTCCCCGTCGGATTTGATTCTTCTCATTTGATAGCGCTAGTCTGGCGTGTCGTACATTATCCGATTTTAGCGCCTCCTTGGCTCCTATCAGAACCCCGCCTTGAAAGGGGGAGCCGAACAGTGTCCAACTAGCCTGCATCGAGTATTCGCTGAATTGACGCAGAACATCCCTTGGTGTTGATTAGTCCCAACATGAGGCATTTCGACATACCATGAGTACCCATTCCGTACAATTCATAAACGGCGATCTCTGGAATGAGTACTGGAATGTTGGAACAACATGTGTTTGTAATGATATTGGGGTTATGCTCGACCCTCGAAGAGGTTATCGAGTAATGAATTGGCCCTTTGGCAGTGGCGTGGAATGGAAACATGTGTGACTTACGGTTGTGGTGCGGCCTCGAGCGCCCTCCGAGTCTTGTGATGGAAATAGAATCTGTTTTCTGGGCATGTAGTCAGCGCCGGATCTAGAGCTTAAATTGATAGAAATTGATAGCCTTGAAACTATCAATCCCTTGAACCGAGGGGTGGCACATACCGTATGTATCCAAGTGAGGTGCCGTGGCCTATTCGTACAAGTACGAAATGAAGCACCCGTGGACAGACTTGTGTCAGATTCATTTGATCTTGACTTTGTTGCGCATTCCCTATCATGTGTCGCCGCTACAGCGCGAATGGTTGTAATCTATGAAATTTCATGATTGCGATCAACTCCGCGATAGAAGCTCGACCGCAGCGGTGTCTTGGAGAGATGGAAACATTTATGACAATTCAGGGTCTGACATTCCGCGCAAACCATGGTATGTTCCGGAACCCTTATAAGAAGCTGAGCGGGAGAATCCGCAATGAATGTATTACGCAGGATGTCCCACGAATCGGTATATTGTGAGTGAATATCCGTCGCCTGCTTGATTCTTCGGGGATCTAGAAGTCGTTGGCACGGTGTATGTTGGCGCCGTTTTGGGGTTTTCTGCGAAGATATTTTCATTGGTGTCATGATGTTTCCCTGGTTTCGCGACATAATCTCGGACCTTTTGAACTCCATCATATGAAGATGGTTTATAATCATACTGACTCTTCGGCGTAGTTAGGGCCTTGGGTAAAAACACTCTTTATTCTTGCACTACGCTCTCTCTTAGACAGAAGAATATTTTCATTGATTGTCGAAATTAAGCCAAGTAATGCGCTGGGCATGTGCTACAAACGCTACCGGTAGCTTTCGAAGAGGGTACCGGCATTCGAATTTGGCGAGCCGTGATTAACTTCAGGGTAACCGCATATCATTCTGTCTCAAGAGGAAACGCTGAGCAAGTAATCATGCAGGTTTATAACGAAGGTAAGGATAATTATTGTCAGTGGTCCCTATGCAACCGCTATTTTACTCAATGCATTAGAAGGCGTGAGCTGCAAGCGGACGTTGAATCAACGGAGTATACTAATAATTTCGATATATGAATATCAAAAGTCAATGCGCAGTACTTGTAATTTCGGTTCCTTCAAATGCTGGTCAATCATCATGTTGTATATGACGAGATTGAATTTCGTTCTCGATGGGCATACTGCGAATGTAACGACTCCAGGCTATGGTAACCTATATCATCATCGTATCTTATCAAATGTATGTAATGTCGCAGCCACCCGCTTCGAGTTCCCATGTTATAACGTAGCCCACCTCGCTCGTATAGATACTCCTAATACTACTGTTGCCGTATTTTTGAGTTATTTAAGTGCACTCTCTATTCAGAATATGCGTAGGTTAGACTTGACGCTTAGCGCTTGGGACTGCTATAGCCATTACTAGTAGTTATCGAGTGATGCGCGTGATTAGCAGCGTTTACCACACTAATAAACACAATCATTATCAGATTATAGGCACCTATTATATTGAACCGCTGTCGCACTGCCCTGCACTGCATTTCTCAGGCTACGCAATGGTGCTCCGCTCCCCCTTCATAAAGAATAGCCTAGAACCGGTTATTACCATGCCTGCGCAGCAATCAAATGTGATTCCTCTACCGATGAGGGATAAATCATTGGAGCTATGACACGTCGAACATAGTTTGAACTTATGTGTTCAGTGGGAGGAGGATCAAAAGTTAAACCATGATTATTTACTCCTTAAGCTTTTGAATACAAGCCTGTAATACAGGTTTTGGTAGCAGTGGCGTAGTGAGTGACGTCAAGGGCACCACTGGCAATGTAGGGCGCAATACTAGCTCGCAGGTATCCGACATCGGGGCCTCTTGATCCAACTATTCTCGTACTTGCTATTCAGTTGTACTACTCTTTCACTTCCATACGACCCCCCATACAAAGCATTATATGACCCGAATTCACATGTCTCGCCCTCTGGTTGGAGATCGCGTGGGACACTGAGTCGCCATTTGTCTCCGATAAGAACTATGGACATGCCTCTTGAGCATGGTAAAGCCTCCGATCGTAAAAGTTGTCGTGACCACAATATCAATTTCCTCCGTTTGGTGTGATGCCACTAAGATAACCAGTAATTGACTCGGCGTCTATTAGCAGGTCAAGGAGTTATTCATCGGATTCATCTAGTGGGGTCTCCAAAGTTATTTTTACCTTAGAAAGTCATGGTGTCCACGCGGGCTTGCCCAGGGAGTCTTTGTTAATTGGACTCCCGTGGTACCCTGTGGCCGAGGGTAACCATCTGGCAATGGTATTTATTTGGTGACACTCACTTCTCTTAATTGAATTGGTGTAACTAAACATTAATGCATTGTGAGCACCCATTTTTCGGAAACAACTTCTTTTGCTCTATGATCTGTTCAGTCGACACCCTGCCGAGTTTGTTGGAGTTAGCCGCTGACACCGACCATCCATAGTGCCTCATGATGTGTAAGCGATATAACAATTTCTGAGTTTGGTGTTATGCGGGGCGCTATTGTCTTTGACCCCCCTAATTTTTTAATTTGAGCAGGCCTGTAGCGATTCCTTTTTGTTCACTATTTACGGTCAATGACTGACTATGGTTTCATTAAGCATCCTCTCAGGAGCACGCCGTATGTATGAAGCCAATGGATTGTTTGTCCTTGCTCACAGACGATTACCTCACCAATCATTAACATAATACTCGTTGGGATTTGGTGGTTCGAGAATCGAGGGACATACTTTGAGCTAATAGCTAGTTTTTAGCTTCGTCTGTTGCAGTTGAGCGAGTCTTCAGCCAAGGCCATGTGTGCCTTCTCCTCGAGTCTCGCTATCTTATAGACCCGTAGCTCGTAGCCCGCTGGTTCGTACCCGTACTTGTACCCGCATGAAAACCCGTCAAAAACCTGTACCTGCCGTCACGAGTGCGGGCTTTGGCGGTTACGGGTATGGGTACGGATACGGTAGGTATAAATATACCCGCGGGTTACCCGCGCTGATCACTAGTCCCTTCTACAACACCAACTGACATAATTATGAGAGGTGGAGTGTGAAGTTCAGGATGAGATATTGTTCAAGATTTCGGCTGTACATTGCCTTTGGTACACCAATTTTTGGTCTATGATAGGGTGGAGAGGAGCAGAGACAGTGACAAAGGTTTTTGTTGGCTAAGTGTCATGTCATGGCCCCCCGACTCCTTTTCTTCGTTCCCAGACCACCACCACAGTTCGATTCTAGTTCTCATGTGATATGGAGAGGTCCGCGATCGTGCCAGCGGCTGTGGCGTTCGGGGAAATGTGACTCGCCAATGATTCTTGGCCGGTTGGGGTGGCTACTCTGAAGTTCTTAACGAGCGTTGATAGATTAAAGGTAGTAATGATTGTATAAGCGAGTGTAGGCGGAATACGTTCCGACAGGATCTGTGTTCAACAACATGGAAGTTTTATTCAGTCACAAATACAAACATTCAGTATATAACGAAGCGTACCTGTGTTCAACAACACGGAAGTTGAAGAACGCCAGGTAAGTGAGACTTGTCCTTTTATACGCCTAAGGCTTATTCCTGTCTCTCTCCGAGTACAGCCGATAGCCTCTCAATCGTATCGCCTCCGTTACAACTAATTCCCCCCGGCTCATCGATACCGACCTGTCAATTCTCGACAGTTCTGCCATAGGGATTCAGCCGGATGTGGCCAGTACGGGTTGGATTAGTAGAGAGTGGTTTATATGGTTCTACCTGAAGATGTCCTGTGGGAACTGAGGGCATGATACCCACCGTTATGAACCTGATTTTCGATTATTTCGTTTAGCGAGAGAGATGCGAATCTCATAGAGAACTCGTTTGTCTGTTGAATATCCACCACATTGCCTCTGTAAGAAATCGTGCTGCGCAGGATCTTGAGACGCTGGTTAAATTTCGGGAATACATCGATAAATATCAGAAGCCATACTAGAAAACCCCTTCTGGGAAAATGAATTTGTCTCACCTCACTCAGATATACCTGCGCACACTTAGGATCCTCCGCTTTCATAATTGAATTGGTGAGTGGGTGTACGAGAGGGGTAGATAGCCATACTTCAAGCTTTCGAACGTAAATAGACGGAAACAAAGGGTAGAGTGATTTCAAAAAGCGCGTCAACGCCGATGCCAGTGTCACCTTGGCCGGGTTCCCGGAGAAGAGTGAAGAGAGGTTCGATATCACCTCTATGACCTGGTACCCTGGGTCTGTTTTGCTATGATCTTTAAGATGCTAAGGCCTAGGTTCCACAGCGACAGATAAGAGCGTGGGGACCTGCGAGGGGTG
This sequence comes from Macrolepiota fuliginosa MF-IS2, assembly GCA_015584085.1. Taxonomy (NCBI): domain Eukaryota; kingdom Fungi; phylum Basidiomycota; class Agaricomycetes; order Agaricales; family Agaricaceae; genus Macrolepiota; species Macrolepiota fuliginosa. The sequence continues at coordinate 22,856 of MU151314.1, forward strand.
TGTGGAGGAAACGCATCGTATAGATGCACTGGTAAACATAGCTGCTAATGTACCAAGCCTTAAGACCTTCGGCCAGTGACTAAGGCCTGAGTAAGAACATCATTGGATGTAGGCGCATAATAATAGAAAAACAACAATAATTTGAATAACACCAAAAACACGGACTTTGCGCTGCTGTTGCTCATTTCAAGTGGTGAATATATGCCTGTATCAAATATATATACTGAATATGAGAGAAAACGTATGAATGTAGTTCTGTCTCTATGTTGATGATGTTGTTCATGTTATACCTCGGCATGCAGCGCGATCTTGCACTCATTAGATGACCATCCTTCCTGAGACGTGTAACAGCTCCCATGATCGACCAGAACATCCTGGCAATCTACTGTCGCTACCTTGCCCTTCTTACTTCCGATAGGCTATTCAACAGACTATTCTACATGGGCTCATATTTGTTATACAACCCGGAGAGAAGCACTGTTATTAAGCAGAGTCCTTTGTCATAGACTGGACCATAACCAACGCCAGTGTCTACCAATTTTCGTTGTCGCTGGAATTACACTGGTCTCGACGGAGGTAGTTAATATACCAGCGCATAATATCGACCACGACATCATTGGCGAAGAGATCGACCATACCGCCCATTGGCATTGTCAATTCTGGGCCAGCTACCTCACGAGGATTGCGGCCATGGTAACCTTCGGGTCATACTCTGGTACCGTTGGGTGTAGAGCAAAGGGAGATACACCACACCCCTCCATCACAATCGGGAGCTCATATCAATGCGCAGCTACCTTGCCCTTCCCGGCTCAACACCCAAAAGAGAACGCAAGCTTTTCCGCTGCTGGAAAGAAGACAGTGTTGCAAATGTGCCGGCACCAAACACCCGTAACCCCCGCCCGAGACCTGCATAGTTGTGGTGGCTCCAGTCCCGCCTTCGCTTAAAGTAACATCCCATTTTCAGCTCTCCATCGACATCACTATTACGGTGCTATCGGTCCCGGACTCGTTGCAACCACATGGTGCGGCGGTGTGGCGCAGTCCCTCAGTACTACTCTTTCTCAAAAGACACAACGGAGTGCCATTAAGTGTTGTCTCTGCGCCCCGGCTTCGCACGAAGAACAAACCGAGAGCGCGACTGGACAAGGGCAAGGTAAATCTGAAGGCGGCAGGAAGGGGTGTGAGGAGTACATAAAGGTTTATAAGGTGTTCAAGGGTGGGATGAAGGTCCGCCCGTCTCTTATCTCCCCTGCTATATCACGACCCCTCTTGTTTCTGTGCAGCAAAACAAAAGACTAGCGACTGGGAAATCTCTTAGAGAGGCTGATCGGAGGACTAGTGTACGAGTGTCCCTCCACTGGCCGCGGCACAAGGTTGTTTCCGCTCCTCGGAACCTATTATATTTCCAACTGACGAACCCGTATTCACCTCCAGTGTCAAGTTAACAGCCTGGCTGAATACTCATACATCAAAACAGAACACGTGTCGTCGAACATCGAGAAAACAGAGTGCGTGAATTTGGATGATGTTCCAACTATTGAGGGGGCCAGTGTATTTACGTACGTTGAATCATTCATTCTCTCCTTCGTGTATAGCCCACGCTTGTGTTCATAATTATATTCGCCTTGTCGTTCACTTAATTTTGACTAGTCTGCCACTCCCTCCTTTTTTGACAGTACCTGTAAATTGAGTCATGGTGCGGCCTCTCACGGGGGATGGGCTGCTCTTCACCACCCGAGATCGAGCTGACACACCCCAACGTCACCCCAACACCCACCAAGGTTTGAGAGGCTGCATCACTGTTTGGGGTTATGAGCAGCATGAACCGTGCGAGGTGCGTTAGGCGTTAGGCCCCATAGTCGTTGTAAAATCCTCAATTGCACAGATCTCCCGAGAGAAACAGGCATATGTACGCCGGTTTCTTCCCACGACGAAACCCTCGGACGGTCCAGACCCCATCACCCCAATGCTCGCTCATCATTCAGCACTTCGCCAACGGTCCGGTCGTCAAGAATAGCTGCCGCACTCGATTCAAGGAACTCACATAATGTTTGGACGCAGAATTTCCGTTGTTTCTCCCCGAAAACCTGGACAAAAACATTTCCGGGTACTTTAAGCCCAGTATCAAGAGATGGCGGATATACGAAAATGAGTTGTACGGACGTCTATCCATCGGGGAAAGAATAGCGTGCACGGACTAGGCTACTATTGAACGTTATCCAACTAGCTCAGGCACAATCCCTGTCTGCTGAAGCGCTCTTGTTGTCGGATTAGTCGTTAAGGTGATCGTTCAACATCCCCAATCCATCCCCAATCGCGATATCCTCCTGTAAATCCTCCGTATGACCTCCCCACTCAGTTAAAAGCGCAAACATGGAAGTCTATGATTGTATCGGACTACGAGAACTACTACTATGACACATCTTTTTTTGCATTTGCGTCATCAAAGTGTTGACTCTTGCATCTCCTAATTATTTTTGATGAATGACGTCCCAGGTTCAATATAGTGAGGGGGAATAATGCACATTGTCTGGATTGAACATGTCAGTGATCCCAAAAGAGTTTAATATTCAGAGATATGGAGTGTGTAGGCTAACGGGCAGAATACTAAGGCTCTTTATCGTATGCTCGCCCGCCAGTCCACCTCCTTTCGATAACCGTAAAACTTCATTTATCGACATGACCCATTCTATACCAGTAGCTATGAGAGTCGATATTGGTCGGCAAGGACAGCAGATAAAAAGTTTTGATAATCCGCTCATCTCTCCAAGTTCTCTTATCACGCCAACACCCGCAATTGCGCTAGAGACTCAGATCCCTCATTTTGACATCTCCTGAGATTCACATGGATGGAGAGCTTCACTTAGTTGCTTCATGAAGATTTCGAGGAGCAGGCGCTCTTCGCCAACGTAATGTAATTGACATGGACCATTGAACTTCGTCCCGACCTGCAGGGCCTTGGGCGAAACACTGTTCTCACGTAGGTCATTTAGCTTCACCTTCCGGATATGTACCAGTCGTCCCTCGGCGGGGGAAGGTGGCTGTGGAGACTCCTGCCAGATTTGCTGTGGTTGATCACTAGCTGTTTTCATCTGAATATCTTGATTTAATCGTACAGTTTGACGCTCAAAGTGAGACGAACACTTTTCGCCTTCGGACTTCAGACTGCGACCCTTTCCTTCGTATGATCCAGCATCTCCTGATTGTCTCCATCATCAGCAAATCTAGTCCTTACGGCCGTTAGAGAAGAGTTACTGGGATTGCGGGGGCGGTTTCAGGTAGTTATGCCATGGTGCTCGGATGGTGACCACCCACGAAGATGATGAGTTCACGATTACCTAGTAAATCCTATACGTGTCTTACCAACAATCAGGTTCGTACCGAACCGTTTTCTCCAGCGACGGTCATCAAGGGTCAAGGCGAGCCGGACTTCCATGTATGACCAGAAATGTAGTAGCCGCAAACCTATGTTCAAATAGAGAAAGTGGATCGGGGGCCTCAAAAGCGGGCTTCAAAAGGGGGTCAGGAAGTTGGAATACTTGGTGACCACGGCTCCTACCCGAAACTCAAGGCATCTAGTCCCCCAGATTTGGAATTGACGCTCTTCCATTGGTCCTCAATAGTGTGGCCGGCCGGCTGGATATGCACGCACGTATTTATCTTGATGTCCAACTCCAGCCTCACCACAAATGTTCTGGTTCAGGTCTCCCTGATATTGGGTTGGCCTCCCCTTCGCGACGCACTTGTTGTACTCATCACTGTTGCGATTAGCTTCCACTGTCGTCTAGGAGGGTACTCATCACATCATGATATTCTAGATCCAAAGCAAGGCCGGCGACCGACAATTACGCCAGTTGCTATAATGGGGGAAGTGAAGAAGGTGGGTGTGAGTATACCCTCAGGCTGGTGTGCCTGACGATCGGATAAGTCCTGTTGCGACCCGATCTCAGTTCACGGTGTGATACCAAAACAAGCTGGCTCTCTGGCCAGCACCTACCGCGTGTTTCCCGAGCAGATCTCGATGGTCAGAGAGGTGAGGCGCTGCGATAAAACACCATTCAAGCCAATAGGGTAGTTTGAGGTTGGGTAGCGAGACCTTTGAACAGCTACCATGGATCTACAAGTCTCCCTCGCCCCTTCTGTCGAACCCCATGACTGTGCGCGAATTGCGTAATAAGCGATTATTATCGGATAAAAAAACTCGGTTGCTTGCCATCCCGTGAGAAGGCTCATTTCCCAGCTGATCAATGTCAGGTCCTGATATCGATCATCGAGTGAATGTGCGTAGGCGAAGAACATGGACATTGTCGCTGCAAGGAGGGTGCAAAGCGCCTAGAAGTCAATAATAATACCGGCGGCTATCATAACGCCACACTTGAACCGTGGGACCAGGAGACAAAGGTTAAACATCCTCCAAGCTCTGATTTGCGAAAAAACAGTGTCCCTGTACGAGTCTGGGGGATTCTTGAGCTGTCTCTGGCCGCACTCGCTCCGCAGCATTTGTCATAATCACGAACTCCGGCGTCGGGTGCCGCCCTCCCGCCGCCCTCCCGCCCTTCCTAACAATGTAAGTATATCGACACTCCCCATATCCCTATCAAGCTCCAATCCCATAAACGAACATATGCTAAAAATACCCCATAAATACACCGAGAAAAGCTAACATGCCGCGCCTTGGCATCGACCCTCGCATCGCATGTTCACGGAGTTGCAAATAATGTTCGCGGCCTTGCCCCTTGTGTCGTCATTCCACTCATTACAATTTTATTAATAAGTCCCGCCGGGTTTGTTGTACCTAGGCAGTACTATGTTTATAATGGACTGTATCGGGCACAGACCTGCGATAAAAATAAATGCTGGACATTTTAAACAAGTACTCGATCACAGCGTTCCTGGCTTGGGTCCCCTAAAGTTATCTTTTTATACCTGACCTCACGGACTCCGCGCCATCACGTTGACCTCATCGTGTCCGCCTTCGACCCAGACGCCAAAACTCTGTATAAATATATCCGTCATTAATTTCAAATTCGAGGACTTGCCGGCGGGATCGTCTAGTTTATTTTCGTCCTTGTTGACTACTCTTCCCCGAGTCTTTAAGCGTGCTCGTATACGTCACCGAAATGAATATACACAAACGCGATTGAATACTAAAATGGCTATATGCGGTACAGCTGGGACACACAAGGTACAGCGGATCAGGTGGTAGAATCAAAGACAGGGTGGAGACGTAGAAACAGACAGCGAAAGAACCATAAAACACAATAAATAGCCGAGCGAGAAGCGATAGCGAAGGGACAGTAACCAGAGTCCTTTTCTAGTGATACACGATGACAGGTGTGGGCGACCGGTCACCTCGAGGTTTTCGGAATGTCGACAAGATGACAATCAACCCCCCCCTTCTGGCTTCAGATCCTTTTTGTCGTTACCTATCCCTCCAAGCGACCCCGGGCTTCCAACCAATGCGGGATCGTCTGCGTCGGAACCCACACGCCGTTTATTGCCAGTCATCGAGCCCATGCCGACACCCAAGGGAGAGGCCGTTTGGCCACCTCCTCCGCCTCCTCCGCCTCCCCCAGAACCAAACATGTCGGTAATGTCCGCCCTGTTGTCACCACCGCTCCTTTCCCATGACATTGAGGGGTCCCTTCCGGAAGCGGGTTGGTTGGGGTTTCCCGACAGAAAATCAAGCCAATTCGAACTTCCTTCGGCTGGTCCAGACGACGAGTTTGCCGAGGGATTTGATACTGGTGAGAATCGGTTAGCCAAAAGAAGTATTACGTGACAATTTGCACATGTCAAACGGCGTGAACACTTACCAGCAGGTGGAGGATTGGCTGGCGGCGGACCAGAGCTAGTACTCGAGCTGTGAACGGGCCAGTCGAGCCCGAAACCTTGACTTTGTGACTGGCGACTGTGTTCATCGGCATCCAAGAATGCAGTAAAGAGATCGCCTCCTCCGCCTCCACTACCTCCCCCAGAACTGGGGTGGTGAGAGGATTGGGGTGGGCGCATCATTCCTGGATACATGCTGGTGTCGTAAGAGGAATTGGCACTACTGGAACGAGCGGCGGAGAATGCAGGGGGTGGGCCTGGGCCCGCAGTGCGTGGGGTAGGGCCGCGCGAGGAGGAAGAGCCAAATTCCGGTTGGAGGGGAATGAAGACGGGTGGAGGCGTGGTGTGGTTGGAGACGGGGTAGAGGGGCGTGTACTGAGAATTGCCTGAATGGTGGTAGGGTCCGCCTGTCCTAGAAAACGAAGCACCGGATCCAGTTTGATAATGGTATGCCGTTGAGCCCGAGGGCAAGTGGTCGTCGGATGGAGATCGGTTATGATTGGGGTGGTCTGTGCGTGGGCGCTTGGCGTGGTGGGACGGATGGTTGCGTAGATTGTGTCGATCGTTAGAGACGGGAAGCGAGGAGCCAGAAGCCATGCCGTGCATAGGAAGGGGCGCCTGGGGGAGAGAGAGACCGCGATTGTGCATAAAGTCAATCTGTGATAGTCAGCCGGGGTTGAACGAGGGACTTGCAGAGACGTACATCGTTACCGGACATTGTCAGGTCTGAGCCGCGTTTCAGCTTGGAGTCGCCTCTGCGCCTGCTAGGGCCGTCGTCGTCGTCGTCTGGATCGTCATCATCGCCATCGCCGGTGTCATCTATCTTGTTGTTGGCATTTCCTGCAAAGTCCTGGGGTCCACGCGTGTCTTTTTCGCCATCGTGCTGGTATGGATGAGATAGGGACGTGTGCGGGAGCGAAAGGAAACATACGCGAAGATGGCGCTGCACAATATCATGGATATCTGAGGAGCAGTACTGGTAGAGCTTGAGGTGGTGACCAGGGCGTTCCTCTGCGCGATAAAAATAGAACAGGGTCAGTGACGAAAAAGCCATGGATGAGGAAACATACCAAAGATAATGACTGCAACATCGACGGAGCAAAGAACGCCAAGCTCGTAGGCTTTTTTGAAGAGGCCATTCTTGCGCTGGAGGGTGGCGGACCAAGAATAAATACGCTGTGCGCAAAAATAGCGAATAAATTGGAAGGCGTGCCTTTAAAAAGGTGACTGAGCGATTTCGCTCGTGCTGTGTGGTATATGAGCAGAAAATCAGGCAACAATGGGCGGGACACTTGCAGTAATTGGCTGAATTTCAATCTTGCGACGGCCCATGGTGGGGAGGAGATGGATGGAGGAGAGAAGGCGAGCTGACTTGAAATCCGTTTGTTTTGCTCGGCACACCCTGCCGCAATCTCCATTTTCGGACTCCGCCCCGGCGCCCCATCACCAGCCCGGTTCACTTCACCGGCATTTCCCGCACTGAGCCAGCCACGTCAGGACCATCCCACTCCATGGTTCCCACGCTCAGCGCCCCAGCCCCGGTCCTTCCAAAAACGTGTCTCCATCTCCCACTGCTATTAATATCCTGTCATTCATTCCTCTCACACGTCAAATAACCTATCTGATTATCAGCCGGCCCCGTAAACCAGCCCCGCTGCGCATTTCTAGGTGCGACCCCATCGTCCTCGCTCTCTCTCTCTCTGCAGCATTCCTCTCACGAATTAGTACACTTTCTTCGACCCAGACGTTCTACAGTTCTCAGTCCTCCCGGATGCAATCTATCAGAACAAAAACGCCCGCTCTCGCACGTTGGAATCATCTCCTCCGGCCGCGACAACCCATCAGCGATATCACCGTCTCTTACTCCTTCGACTGAAATATCTCCTCTTCGATGAAACAGACCCCCGACGGGACATTTGTTGATCGTATCCAGGCTTCACCCTGTCTCTTCAGATTTTGCCAACGAGTTCAGATCTGAGGCTGCTTCATCTCTCGTCTATCTCATTGTTTGCGTCAGTTCCCTACTATCCGTGTTTTCGGACCGGGGACTAGCTAAACCCCCGCCGCCCGCGGAGGTAGTAACTTACCACTCAGCTGTCGAAACGCTACCATATCCCAGCGCTGCCTCGAACCAGTGACGAAGATTCAGAGGCTTCTAAACAACACATGGCTCGCTTTCCCCACCGAGTCTTATCTTTCGCTCGGAGATTGAATTGGCGACCGCAGAAATGGATCCGCCTTTATTTTGGATAGGCTATTCACCTTAGGCGTGTCGTCGGATAAAGCACGACGCATATGACTTTCGCATGGCAGTACCAAGACTTCACTCAATCCCGGCGGCAGTGACAATCCTGCTTGGCCTAGCTCTCACAATCGACGCAAGTGGCACGATAAGGTTCAACATGGGCATAACCACCCCAACCTCTTTCGACAAAAAGGGACAACTTATCCCGAAGGAGACGCTTCTTCACTTCTTGTCCCTTCATTTGAATTAGACCAGATGATTCCATACCGTCATCGCCTGCCCACATATTCTGACGAGAAGCATCCCAATCAATTTAATCACCATGCTGCACTTTGTTCGCCGCTCTAGCCGCATTTTCGGCGGACTGGTGGGCTCTGGGTGGACTGACCCTCGACAGGTTATTCGCACCCTGAGACCTGAGTGTCTACCCTGCAGCGGTGTCGAGCCTACTGGCTTCCTCCTCGTCCACCGGCTCTGTACCTTCGCTTCCTCGAAACTCTGATGACCGGCGTAAAACACAACGACAAGATTGCCGTCGCTACGGTAGTGTACAGCTAGCATTCCGTACAGATTCCATCAGAGTGCTGGCCAGTCAACCACCAATACTCTTGTCCAACAAAGCCATCTGTCCCCCCTTTCGTCCCTTGACCTCTCACGTACTCACTCACATGCCTCACGACCTGTCGAATGACACCCTACGGGAACACGTCCATTCCAACCCCAATTCGAGAGGCACCACATCGATACATCAACAACCATATCAACGCTCACTACATACATGTCAAAACAAGTCGAATCACGCCTCATGTGCCCCCTCATGGATATCTATCCGGTTCATGAGAAAAAATCTCACTTCCCATGTTTTGCGCTCTTTGACATCACCTGCCAAATCATACAGCCGGCCATACATGACTCCTAGCTGTCGTCAGCACTACTCGTTGGCGTTGGATGGTTGGCTGCCAAGAACGCGTGACCCTTCTTTAGCCGTCTTCCACCGCGCTGACGAGACCTATGGTGCAGCGAAAAGAAACAATGGATCCCTAGCCATACGTAGATAAGCATACCACATATGGGGGGTCAATTCACATTCGGAATTATTCGTGTTTTGTATTTCATGGGACTTATTTACTCGTTGGTGTATTGTTTATGTCTTGGTGACAAATGACAGGCTGTTCATTTGTTGAGATTCTGAACCTAATGAGTAATATAAATTTCGAACAAAGGCACGGCACATGACCCATGGTAATGTTGTCGGCCAACACAGGAGAGGACAGCGGCACGCCACCACGATCACCACGAATCCTCCCGCACAATGGCAAACGGGATCAACTTTGAGCCCGCGGGGCGCGTGGATCTGCGATCCAACTAGAGCCTCAGAATGTAATGGCATATTCGGCGTGCGCAGTCCTCATGGCGTGGCATATCTCGTTACCAAATGACAATAGGTTGGTCCTTACAGGTGGACTATGAGCCACTTCCATCGATGCATCGCCTGCACGATTAAAGGAATTGAACTGGACCCTACTACAGCAAACACAAGCCTGAATACACGGAAACAACACACGGTGGAAAGGTGCCTAGTCCCATCAACCCCCATCAACATGGAACCCCAGTTGGGCGACAAATATGCGAGAAACGAATGTTGTGCCACCCCCTCGCTAGCGAGAACCTGAAGCTTATATCATGATTATTTATTTATAAAATTTTGAAATTGAATATGCATCTACTCGTGTACAGTGGGGTCTTGTTGATCCTCATCCTCGATTGAATTCAAATTTACCGAGACTTATGATGACCGACCCCCGCCCGCCAAGCCGTTATCTGGCATTCCGCCCCGTACCATATGAAATGGGCGCTAGATGATAGAAGGCAGTGTCAGCTGCGGACAATAGACGGGCTCGAGGGCAATAAGGGTCGAAGACAGCCGGCGTTCAGAAAGGCCTCGTGCCAAATAACAACAGCAACCAAACAACGAGCGCCCCGATGCTCATGATAGCAAACCGTCATACTAGGCACCACAATCTAATTTGAACCACCGAACCCTTTTCCTGGCTAGCAGCTCCTGAACGTCACCGAGAACCCTGGCTCAAGGCAAAACCCTCCATGCCAAGCCTAACCCTATGATGTTATTGTAATCCCAGCGCATCATCATAATCATACGACACAATTCCACATTTCACAAGTTCTCCTCACCTACCGGGCGGGTCGGTATTGATGTATCTTGGATACAAGCTAGCTCCAGCCAACCATGCCACCGCCCCAACTCTCCCCATAAGCACTTCACCCCAGGCCCTCCTATGTATCTTGCGTTCTGGACTGCCCCTCGGAGAACTATGACACTAGCCCATTCTTTTCACGCTGCATCATATCGTCATCATAGTTGGGTTCTACGATCTATGTGTCGCACACACGCTCTGCTTCTCGAGGCTGTGCCGAGGGGTGAGTCTCTCCCGATTGGCTAGACTCAGCCCCAGATAGGAAAGTGGGCGGAGAGAGGAGGAGAAAATACAGAAAAGGGTCATGGGCGACGAGGTGAGGGGCCCGGTGAGGTCGTATGTTGACCGAGTCTGTGGAGACGAGTTACAGTGGCCGTCGATTTGGCCGGCGCTCGTACCAACCTTTTGGAGTCGTGCACCGGTGGGGAGTATCATGGGGGATGTTGGATATTTAGTGGATTATGCTGTCATTTCTGGATTGCCATTGGGCGGTTCGTAGAAGCCCGAAAGCCTGTACCCGCAGCGCGGTACCTAGCCGTAACTTGCACTAAGCAACCAGAATGAGGCTAGGGCAGGATGCCCTTAAGTCTGGATGGCATCTTAATATTATGCTACTACCCTCGGGACATTGCGCTTTCATCAGACTCGAGTAAGCAGTTAATTATTCTACTCCGCTTTCCTATCCCTTATTCGACCGTCAGTAACAGAGTCGATACCTTCCTAAAGAGTGTAAATCCTATATCTCACCTCCCTTACCCCTCGTCCTAGATGCACGGGGTGGGGGGGATCTCATTACCCTGCACCAGCCTCTATTTCGATACAGGGTCATAATAAACTAGCGTGCCGGCGGCGGCGTTAGTTGGCACAACAAAACTCCAACGACGTGAGCTACGTGGCGTGGTTATATCACCTAGACCTATCTGCCAGTAGAGGCCCCCGATCCGGTCTTAACATGCTTTGACGAGTCAAGGCGAGTGCTCAGCTTTGTAAGGCTTAGATGATATCGAATGGTGGAATGATGATCCAATGAGGTAAATCTCCGTTCTGGTACTTTTCTCGCGGCTAATTCGTAAATTCCGTTGTAGCCGTGAGATGTTTGTAGTTTTGTATCTGATTTGGCCCCAGGGGGTTAGTTTCAAGGTCAAACAGATTTCGGGCAACAAAAGGCTGGGGATATCGTTACGTGCGTCGCCAGTTTCGATTATATGTTAGTTTCTTATTTACCAAGTTTGTTATTTCGTACAGAACAGCCACAAATCCATGGCTTATCCTGTGGTGGTGTAGCGTATCCTAGGGTCGTATTCCTTGATAATTTGAATAATCGCTTATCAAGAAAAGTTGGTGTGGGCCCTACCGCTGACAAGCTCATACGCCAGCCGCTGCTCGGTGCTCATCAATCAACACTGCCGCAACTCCAAATCACCGAAGACGCGATTGGACTCTGTTCGACATGTCTCGACACTTGTCCAACGCTTGACTACGCGCGCTGTCAAACCACCGCCTACCACGCCATACTCGTTGGGGGAACAAAATATGACTCGTGGCAACACAAGGAGCGAAGGGATCTCACTCAACAAGGTCATTTCATTACAACGAACCACCCACTCAGGCGCCTATGACCTTACCTGGGACGTGTCTAAATCAAGGTTAAATAAATCTGGCAAACGTGGGCGACAATAGCACCCGGTGTGATATCTCCCCTGACAGAAGACATGATGATGCCATGACCCGACCTTCTGACCCTCCCGCGAAAGCTATTACAAAGAAGCACCAAAGCAAGCCAGAACTTGAGCAGCTTTCTGGCACCTGCTGATGGTATCGTCTCGTAGTCTTTCCTCCCCCCGTATGATACATACTGCGGATTAATCAGCACTGGTTCTCAGATCTCAGACAAGCCGACTAAAACCTCACACCGCGGACATTGTAAGGTTCGAGTCCAACTCGAGTTTGGTTGGGCGAAGTTGTGTCATTGGGAAGCAGTCTCGCAGATATCGGCATCGAACCCGAAGCGTTCTGAAGGCCGGAAGAGGATATAATTACGCAGAGACCTGAGTATTCCAAAAATACGGCGGGAAATGCAGCGCCAGTAGACCCCTGTATTCTCCAGTACAAGGAATGGGTCACGGGCACTTTCTCGGTGTGCCAACGCAATGACGTCACTCTAAGCAAGATTGTTTTCGAGTGGCTGGGCTGCATTCTGACTCTATATCGAACGACGATGTACTCCGCAGTAACTTTAGTCGTCCTTCTTGCCGCGCTCCCTTCAGCTTATGCTCAGTTTTTTGTACGCCGCAGACCTACAATCGGTCGTGTTATTGCAGGTATCATAGTTGGTGCGTCGTCAATACACCAATCAATATCAAACACGATCTATCTAATTGAGTATCATAGGAGGTCTCGTCTTTATCTTTCTTATAATCATTTGGCTTTACATGCTTCGCCGGCGCCGGCGCGCTCGTTCTACGGCAACCGCACCCCAACAATCTACGTACGGGATGGGTTGGTCTGGTGGTCCTTATTATGGACAACATGGGATGGCACCACCGCCTGGTGGACCTGGGGTGAATCACGTGGGTGTGCACGGACCTCCTCATGGATTAGATAGACATCCTATGTATCCCCCGCCTTACGATAATAATGGGAAACCCTGGAGTAACCAATCCAATCGGTTCAACTATTCCGTGTGTACCTCTACCCCCGTTCGTCTTTGAAACTGGACAGAATCTGACATCGTGTTCGCCAGTCGCCGGACGCTCCTCCACCCGCGCTCACAAAGGTGAGAATATATTGTTATCATGTCATCGGAATGCCAAATGTTTTCTCAGGGAGACAATCACTTTGTGGGAGGATTCAAACCCTGATTCCACTAACGAGCAGAGCCTGGACTTTTTTTTTACGACATAAACCCTCATGGACCGCGTGGATATATGATTTTATTTTTCGTTTCAAATACTGTACATTTATTGGAAATTTGGGGATGCTTCGTGATACCGATGTGTGGAGATATAAATTAGAACCTTGGATGTCATATAATGGCTATACTTTCCGCTATGGGCTGCGAACCCCACCTCCGCTGGGTGTTGCCGACCCCGGCAGCGCATTTAGAGCATTCGAGATAACCATACCAGGTCTCGAATGTATATAGTACGATCCTCATGTCACTCACTTCCATTTTACGTGCCATGCACTTAGAGCGGTGATCAAAATGATGGTAGGGAGGCCTCTGTCCATGATCAGTTTCATTCGCTTTACACTTTAAGGCGAGCCCTGTCCAAGGTGAGAGTGGGTGGGTAGGCTGCCGTTCGTTTCGCGGGAAGGCAATGTACCAGCTGCACTAGCAATGTGGTACATTTCATGTGAAGGTATCCATGGCGCTGCTGAACTTGGCTCGGTAGTGGTCTCCATTGTCATACATCAGCATTTCAAATTGCCATGGGCGTGGGGAAACGCTTTCCTAGAATCCTAGCTTTCATGGACGAGGATCATCAATGTGGGTCAATGAGCGTCCTGAGGCTCGGACTATACCAAAAAGGCATTGAACATGTTCGTACTCTACCTACTGCACTCGATCAGCTGGCGTGGACTTGGAAATCTTTTCTCGGTTCGGGGCTCAAGTTGATTCCACTTTAAATTGAACGATGGACGGGCTGTGGGACTAGGTATTCACCATCCGCCTGAAAGACTCCCATCCTGGCGGTTTCTCGTCGAGACTCGGATTATGAGGATAGCGGGGGGTTCATTGTTGGTATATTTGTCTAATCATCTCATAAATGGGAAGATGAGAATGAATTGATAAGGAACTGTAAACCTTGCCCATGAACTGTGACATATCTGATGTCTCCAAGAGGCGGATCTTCGTTCGATAAATATAAACTTGATGGAGGAAAGCAAGGTGGATCATGCGTGTTCATGTTTCCCATCGACGTCGGCTCTCGTGAGACGTCGACGCACTACTAATGGGTTTGGGTGCAGCTGCCATGAGATGCTACACTCCTTTGTCTTTTAGTGGGTATCATTAAACGATCATTGTGTCCAGTAGGATTGACCAGGGTGCCCCATAACCTACCCCATAACCATACAGCTATGGTGCAAAGGCGGTTCCAATATAAGCCATATGTTTAATCGACGAGAGAATCCACTGTGTTCTCTATACATATCCTCACGACAAATCTCGGGACCTGAGGCGTCAAAGCACTGTAAGCCGAGTGAATTTGTGACTAGAATCTATGCGAAGGGCTGGCAGCAGCATCGTGTACCATGAGCGAGGGATATATAAATTTCTGGCTGAGACGTCTACATAGTAGAAGCCAAAGAATTATCTACACCGTGTACACTGTAAGAGTGTCAACAAATGTGCATTTTCCACGTTGGTGGATTGGACACCTCCCACAGCATTTCACTCAAGTCAAAAGTGGTGGCTGACACACTCTATACTTTTCCTTCGGCTGTTGAAAGTACATTATGACGGTGGCTATGGTTGGAATCGGCATTGCACATAATAACACTTTGACGATGGGATGAACTAATGGATTAGATCTACAGATCTAGTAGAGGTCGTGGTGCATCGACCAAGTGATTCCCACGGTAGGCCAAAAATGACTAGTTCAGAATCCCCCGTCGGTGTTTTTCCTGCGTTTCTAGACATCTGACTCCTAGATTCGGCTCAATCTACTACCGTTAATCAAACTTCGTTGTGGACTACTGGTCCTCGTATCAGCCTTTAGCTTCAGGATGACTTCGTCCAAAGCTCTAGCTCGAGATGGCCCTGGTTCTCGCTCAGTAGGGTACCTTCTGGCGGCCTTATGCAAGCTTCATTTGGCAATGAGCTCTCTGAGCAAACGTATTAAGGATCTAGTCAGGGGAGGGCGCCACTCCCACACCCAGGTCTCGTCTGGTACTACCAGCGTTTTGCTTCAGCTATAATGGGAAACTCGCCATCGACGATACAAATCTACGACGAGGACATCGACGAGAACGTGAAACAGCAGATCAGCGATAATGGTGATAAATTCACTAGCTCCTTATTCGCTCCTAAGATCGTGAGCCCATTACTGTCACCTTAGATGTTCTCACACATTGACGGGATATGTCTTGTAAGGTTTCCTCGCAAACCGCCTCACTCGTTGGTTCGGTTGACACAGTGGCGGACGTCCTCCCAGTAAGACAGGTGCCAAGAGGCAGTGTCATAAGCGACCGGTTGAAGATTTTATGCGCGGATGTATTTTCTAAACAGTTCAACTACATCTACAGTGACTGGCCTGACGAATGCCACCCACCCGGTGCAATTGGAAAGCCAATGGTCACAAGCAGTTTGTGCAGCATTAGCACTCCTATTGGCAGCCAAGTAACAGAATATTTACAATCGGGGGTATATAGGTATTCTCTCGTCCAAATTTTGCAATGCGTACCTAACAACTAAACCTTTCATCAGTAAACTGGGACTACCCACTTGGGTAGAACGTGAGCTTAATTGACCTTGTATCTGAGTTTTTTTAATAACGTCACACCAGGACAAGCGACTGCAGAAGTAGCTGAAATTGCTACCAAGCTCATCAGCGACAAGAGGGAACCGACTTGGGGCTTCGCACCTGTAAATCAAACATATGACTCCGCTGTCGGTGACCAAGGCGATTGGAGATGTAACGCCATGTTGTTATACGTGGTCGGCGCTCTTACGAATGATGGTCTTCGCGCTAGTTATTCTGTGATCTACTATCTTGGTGTATGTCCTTATCATCTTGGTCTGGTTTTGCCGATAACACTTCACTTTATAGACATTCTTCAGAGTGCAGTCAGATAGCAAGCCCATCCGTGACGAAGTCCGACGCGACGCGTTCGCTTCTGCGGCCACGTTCGCTGGTGGGTCGACTCCCACTACGGATCAAGAACTCTCGGAAACGCTCAAGCGAAGTGCTACTAAAATATTCCAGAATATGTTCGGCTTTGCGTACGGGACGACACCACCGGGGTCGTGGTCTGCGGAGGGTGTTTCCTCCGCATATCTCAAGTCCAATACACAGTTGTTATATATCCCTATGGACAAGCCGGGTATCGAATATCTCGGAAATATGATTGAACAAGGACTGTTCAGGTCGGTTGCTTGCCTTTTTGCTTCGTAGTTCGTGAGATGATATGCCAATTCTTCTAGTGGACTCGACGTGCCCAACGTATCCATTAAGAGTATGGAAAATTACTTCACGCCCTCATTTTCCATTTACACCGAATTCATAGGACAGGCAATCGAGGATCTGACTGTCGATTTTTCTGGAGTTCTCTCGGGAGTGTCTGTGAACTCCTGGGCGATAAGTAAACTTGATCGTCTCTACTTACCCGCAGATCCAACCCTCAACCCAATCCATCAGAAGAGCGTCCTGATATCCTGGTACCAGTACAGGACTAACGCGAACGGACTGAAGATTCCTGTGACATATATTTTCGTGCAAACAGTGAGCCAAGCAAAAACAACATAACGTTACCTGTTCACCCACTGCGGTTTCAGATGTTCTATGAAGAGCTTCCTGCTAGCCAACGAGCAACACAGCGTTTGTTCAAGATCCTCAGCGATAAAATCCGCGAGGGACTCCATGTAAATACGGTCATCTTCCCCTGTCACCACCGTATCTTATGATAAAAATTGCAGCAGCCACCTTCAACAAATAATGACCTTTTGAGTCTCAAGGAAATGCTCATTGAATATACGAGTCAAAAGTTCAGCACCAGCTTTGGCTTCTCTTATAATGGGGACCAGTCCACTCCCCCGGATCAGAAACCTGGAGGCGCCGTTCGAGGGTATAAGGAGCTTCTTCAAACGGGGGAATATCCGACTTCTACCCAAGAGGTTGAAAGTTGGCTCAATGCTGAAGTCTTCCTGTATGTCTTCAGTCTCAACCTATCGTATGTTGCACCGCATTCATCATGAAACAGAAAGGATAGCCTGGCATTCCCTGCATTCGCGAATAGTATGTAATATTTAATTCACCTCTCTATCTACCATTGCATCCTGTTCTATTTTAGATAAGATCTGGGAGAAGATTCGTGACGACGTAGTTGGACTTACGCAGGCTGCTACGGGCGACAACTGGTTAAGCACATTCAACAGCGTGCTGTACTTACGCCCGGGGGGTGGGACGAACATCAAGCAGTACTCTCAATATGTATATGCGATTGGAGAGCTGGAAGTTGATGGTGCAAAGGTCGTCCGAGTCTTCGTTTGTTATCTTGGGGTATGTCTCTCTCAGGTAGCCATGTCGCTGTGAATTAACGACACGCTAGGTCTTTTGCGGGACCACGAAGACCACTTAAGACAGCTGCTATGTTTGTAATATCATTCGAACCTCCCGTGTACAACATTCCCTGACAGACACTGTACAAACACCGCGCCCTGAGAGACCTGAGACTTGGCCAGTAGGTTATCAATCGAGCATGGCGCAATATGGTGCAATACAAATACAATGATCGTTCATAAACCCACTCTTTCACTCAGAAAATCATTTTCTTGTCGATTATGGATAAAGGGAATCTAAGAATAAGTGATATACAATCAAGACTTATGCGGGTTTCGTCCCCGCGAAGAGGCTCATCGGATTCGGCTCACCGCTGCCCCAACCCGACTCGACCCCAAACACGACAGATTTAGACTATATACCTAGCTTAGACTGAGTGGAGTATGATCGCGTGCCTAGCGATTTGCCAGAACTCGGTCAATGTACTGGGCCATACTTCCGGGACACCGAGCAGGTACTAGGAGATGTGCTACACCTAGGAACACCTCCCCACCGTTGGACCTCCCATGTGATGGGGGGCTGGTGCATTGTCTGATCCTTGAGACCAGGGTTTCTCGTCGGTCTGTCTAGCGCAACACCGTTGCTGACTACGCAAATCAGGATCAGCCCGGCCGCCCCCGGAGGATAAGACACCACCAAGTATGAGGTTTTGGGGAAGAAGTGGACAAAGCTGATTTGCTCTCGATCCTAATAAGATTTGTCGATCCATCATAGGGATAGCTCTTGTTAGGATAGTCAGTTGCATTCCACTTATTCAGGCCCCAGTCATTGCTTCTGTTCAGCTTGTATTTAACCGAACCGAAGAGATCTCGACGCATTTTCTTCTTTGTAGGGTTGG
Organism: Macrolepiota fuliginosa MF-IS2; assembly: GCA_015584085.1. Classification (NCBI taxonomy): domain Eukaryota; kingdom Fungi; phylum Basidiomycota; class Agaricomycetes; order Agaricales; family Agaricaceae; genus Macrolepiota; species Macrolepiota fuliginosa. The sequence goes on from MU151314.1 coordinate 41,270, forward strand.
GAAAGATTCTTGAAAAATGCATTAATATCTCGAGCAGGACTACTTACATGTCTGAATAGAGGGGAGGTCATTCCTGCGTAACAGCACATTCGTCAGCGCATAAAGAACTCCATATACGTTCGACGCAGCTGGTGATAATAGTATCAATCTAGTTTCATATCTTCTGGTAATTCCAGTTCTGAGCAATGGATCAAGGGTATCAACGTCAAGCTCGTAGTTAAAGGCAGCAATGGACATGTGTTGGAGCGTAGTCTAGGATCCAAATACATGTTAGATAGTGGGGATGTTTTCGATAAGGTTCTTATCTGACAACCCAATCGCGAAACCAATGGGGTGGGCTCATGCGCTCGTCTTGCTACGTACGAAGCGAAGATAGGAGAAACAAAGCTAGTTGAGGTTGGCACCAAATGAGAAGGAAAATTTCTGCGAACTATGGAAGTGCGTATCCTGAAGCTTCGTGATGTAGATATCAAGGATTTCCTCGAATGAGGGAAGGCCAACGTGACCAAGGGTGTCGTCTCGCAAATTAATGCCCGACGTGCCGGATAGTGTATCGAGGACAGGTGGTTTTTTTCTTCATTTTATAGTCCCAGAGGTGTCAATCCCCATGACGGACTTTCCCTAGATTACATTGGAGATGGTAGAAATAAGGGCCCTATGCCCTTTTACTTCTCTGTGGACCACGACAACCCTACAGTCGGCGCATCCCGGATGCCCGCTCCTCCAGGACAGGTGGCTTGTCCTCGTACCTCGCCGTTGCAGACTATTTGACGCCCCCAGAAGTATCGGCGGGAACGATGGTTCCCATATCTGTTGACCCTGAGGGAGTTGACGTTAGGCCGTCATATGCGAGGGTGAGGGTGAGGAAGTCCATATCTTTGCTGAGGCGCAATATAGCGTAGAATTCGACTTGTTTGGTGTGCAAAACTAAAAGA
>MU151315.1:4319-16238 GCA_015584085.1 Macrolepiota fuliginosa MF-IS2
GGTATATCTGGGTACAAAGTTGTGGACACAACGTGTTCAGGATGAGGTCTTGTATAGCTCTATCAAAATTTGAACCAGGTGGGGTATGGGGAAATACACCACACACTATACTCCTTATTTCTCCAACACAACACTTTGTTCTTCCCACACCCAAGAACGTAAACGCCTTTCCATGAGGCATATCTTGGCTTATGTAAATAGGCAACTGGGTTGTAGGTTCGTCGCACAACGCGATCACGAAAATCAGGATGAATCTGTGATCCCGACGTCAACAAAGTAACAAGGTGGTGGCTGAGAGCTCCGGGACTTACATTTTTCCTCAGCAAGGGAGGATCTAGCTCAAAAAAGGTGAGGTCGTTGGCATGACTCGGGGAAGGAAGCACATGAAACTGGACGCTGAGAAGACCCTCGGACGTCAAAGAGTTCAAGGGGTGACCATCCCATTGGCAAAGGGAGAAAAACATGTCAACCAGGTCACAGAGCACAGAACCGCTAGGCTCTGGAGTGGGCCATGTGATACCAATGTTAATCAGCTCTTCTGGAGAAGCTTAAATGGTGTAATGAACGTCAGAGCTACTAGACGTTTTAACAATGCTCTCACCTGCGTGACAAGAATTAACATCGTTCAAGCGTTGCAATAGTTCCAGCCGAGAGGAATCTAGACGTGAATAGATACAAAACTTTCCAGACCGGCTTGGGTCCTGTAAGAAATCCATGAATGACGCATGGTAGAATCTGATCTCTGGAGACAGGTCCAGCTCTAACACGGAGTGAAGAGAGTCACAGGCATTCCGAAATTGCGTTTCGGAAAGACCAATCGTGTTTGCGATCGAAATAGGGTTCGCCCATTCCGGGCGCTGAACGGATATCCAGGAGTTGGCTTTTCCAGCGAAGAACGTGAGCAGCAAAATCGCAAGGATCCTCGGAAGAATACCAGGGGGGACACATTGCATAATCAGGGTGTAGAAGAGGTCGAGCTCGGATAAAGGATGCACTGAACCAGCCCCCTTATTGTCGCTGGCAAGCGCAAGGACGGCACGTAGCTGATCCACAGGACCAAGCGATTCGTGGCTGCCAATAAACCGGATGACTGTAGATGCATAGATGAAAAGACCCCCGGAAAGGTTGACGAGTATTCCAATGTCTCGCTCAGAGACCCACGAATCGGGCAGCCCATTCCTCTGGTGTACCTTCCGCAGCCCATCCGTTAGGTACAGAGTAATTTCGTTGTCGATTTTGCGAGAGACTCGGATTTCAAGTTGGTATGTCAATAGATGTGTGTCATTTGTAGTGAAAGATCCGACGATATGGGTTTCGGGGCGACTGAAGATCACCCAGCGAAAGGGCGTGGTTCGGTTGCGGACTGACGTCGCAACAAGCTCGATAATGTCACAATGCATTCCTGGCCCCTTCCCACATTCATCCAGGCCGTCGATGATGACGACCAATCCTCCAACAACACCTGCAGCACCAGGCCCAAGTTGCGATAACGGCTTGACCAGGAGCTCTTGGAACTGCTCTCTCATCGATTTCGTGACAAGCGTAGGGTCATCTTGGATGCGACTGTCGAGTATGTCACCAAATGGCTTCGATTTGGTAGCGATTTGATATGCGAGTGAGGGGAAGAGGCGATGTGGATCATCTCGCTTATGGAGACCAACTGAGCGGGAGAAAAAGAGGGCAGCTCCTAACTTGTTCCTCTCGGCCAGGCCCTCCGAACAGGTCTGTGCAATAGCCGATTTTCCAACGCCTGCAGGCCCATACATCCAGAGCATGGGCTCGGTATGTTGCGAAGTACCAAGACCCCAGCTGGTGATCGTATCGATGAGGTCGTGGCGGGTGCCTGGATGGCATGAGGGTGGAGGATCTCGAGCGGAAGAATCATAGAAGGCATCTGGCATAGATGCCTCCAGGAGCATCTTCAGGCCTGTTATGTATCATTGAGCACTGGTTCCAAAAACTCGGGGCGTGATGACTTACCAGGACGCTTATGTTCAACAATTGTGTTGTGAATGTTCACATTGGTTGAATTGTCGTTCAAGTGTGGGTTATTGAGGATGAAGTCATGGGCACCAGGTAGAAACCCAGCATTAGACATGACGGTGGTAAGGAGTGGGGATACGCAACAAGGCCTGGCCAGCTTTTATCTTACCTCATGGTTGCCTCGTGACGGAACTTGAGACTGAGCCGGCGCTAGTGATTGACCGCAAAACTCAACGCGTCTAACCTTGAGTTTTGGGTATAATTAGTCTAGCGTCTATCAAAGCTGGATGAAAGCATTGATTACCAAGGCTCCTCGTAGTAATTACAGCAAGATATGCGCCTTCTTCTGGAAAATGAGCGGTATCCTGCATGCTTTGGTAGCGATCGCGCACTCTTTACCATCTGTGTTACAGGGCACACAATCTACCTCAACCCAGTTGGTGTTGAACGTTGAATAAAATACATTCACATATATTTACACCGACATGGAATGGCTGCCAATCAGGATGTTTCTGGGGTGAGCAAGATCAGATCCGGGATGTGAACGGCGTGTGGTGGTTACAGTTGTGCATGGCCATGTAGAGGACTGCCAAGACAAGCATCCCAGGACTGGGGGGAAATGAATCCGACAAGAATGAACGCTGCAGTTTGTTAACCGGCATGAAACATGTTATCGTCGCAACATGTAATTGGCTTACCTGCACAGGAGGCCCGATCAATCAATCTCTCGAGCTTAATCACCCCCGCCGGACGTATAACTGCATTTGACCCCTCTTCCGAGTCATTGCTTTCCAAGTTAACGGTGTCATTGGAGACGCCTGTAATTACCGCATCACACCAACCCGAAAAAGGGGGCAGAATTGTGAAGAAACAGCCTTCCAGAAAGCAGGCTGCAAGGCCTGACCTTTCACTGTTGTACCTTCGCATCCCCCCTCCCCCTGTCAATCCCCGCCAAAATCCGGCACCCCGACCCAAATTATTCCCGCCAAAAATAAAAACACACACCTAATATTCCTTATCACACCCGCAATAATCCCAACAACAAAGCGGGTCCAGGAACGAACTGCTCTTGTCCATGGCGGAGAATAGGCTCTTTGCACTCCGCTCAAGACGTTAGGCGGAATAAGGGAGACTGTATTATAGTAAGGATATGTAGGTGGACTGTGAATGTTGTGTAAATAAAAGAGAGGCAGAAGGGATTGAAATGAAGGAAATACGAAGGATGGGAGCCCTTATGAGGCTTTCTTTCCTGACAGCATGAATCCGGAGGAGCCGAAAAGGAAGCCGCGGGGGCAGGCGGGACCGACCCAGTGGCGAGCTTTGCCGTTCCGCCTGGAGCCACTGGCCTGCGCAGGCACGGAGCAGGAGTGTTAGGGTCGGGATCTGTGCTGAATGTGTGGCTAGAGCTGGAACCCAAGAATGCCAGATGGTGTGGTTATGGCTCCGGTGAGAATTAACGAGATGTAGGCATGTGTAAGGAAGTCTTCGCAAAGAGAGCTGCTGTAAATGCTATTGTCGCGAAACCTGCCACCAAAAAGTGTTTGCTAAATTACTGAAAAGACAAGAGACGAACGGGTACATACCATCCAACAACAGAAACCGTATCATGAGGTACTTGAATGTATTCCCCAACTTGACAGCTCCCTTTACTTGGGCATTCTCCCGGGCCTAACACACACATGAGAAGTCTCCCTCGAGACCTTTCGCTCTCGTTCCCTCTCCTTCTCCCCTGTCTGCGCTGAGAGCCATGTCGTACCCGTTTTTCTTGTCTGGAGAGGAAGAGGCCGTTAGGGAATGAGGCTCGGATGTCGAGGTATGGGCAGCGCCTCCAGAATTTCGCTCTCGACAGTGCTATCCAGGGAGTGATTGATGTTATGAACGTGTTCATCGTCCGCTCTTGTAAACCAATAGGACCAAGACTCATCTCCCTCTTCACCCCGAACGACCCCCCACAGAAACATGGCAACCTTCGGCGACTCCTCTGCCAACCCCAGAAAATGCGGATCCATAGCCACCAAGGACGCTCCAAATCTCGCGTTCATAAATACAGCGAGCACTGCCGATAGGTACCAGAACAATTCCGAGGATGGGAGTAAGAAGAATGTTGTGGGCGCTGAAACAAGTGCTGGAAAGAGAAATGGGCGCATATTTCGGTGTGGCGCCAGATAGAGTATAGCATTAGGTCTCTGAAGAAAATATGGTGAAGAGGGGAACGTACGGTGCTTGGGAATCCCGTCCATAAATGATTAGGGTTTGCCAAGCCACGGATATGGAGCATATATAAGGACTGCAACCAGAGTTCTGTCAGACAGACGATAGAACAGACAACATAAACAACACACCTGAAACTCGCAGTATTGATCCAAGCCCACCCCATCCTCACGCCATACCTCTCTACATCAACCAACGTCTCACGCCATTGTCAAAGGCCCTTGCTTTCACATGCAAAGGTATGGCTCCGGTGCAGGGAAAATGATAGTGAAACCAAGATTCCGGGAATGCGTCGTGCAGCCTGATTGTGAGGACTCGAACTCGACCAAGCGAATAAAATTTCTGTGAGTGGCTCTTTCCAGCACCAACCGCTAGGAACGTAGAATGGGAGTGTGGGGGGAGCACTTGTCCGGGTGCAAGGGAAGTGGCGTAGAAGGTGCGGTCGTGCAACGAGAGGTGGCAGTGGTCATGTCCAAGAGTGGTGGTAGATCCATGGGCCAGCGCACGCCTTAACCGAGGCTTTAGTCTTTCCACAGCCAGGGTGCCCTCAGACCAAGCGCACGGGTAACAACATCTAGTGCAGGTGCTTCATATGCTGCTGTGTCCTCGGGTTTGCAGAGTGCGGAGTAGCAGAATGTGGTTGTTCGAAGTTAATTGTTAAGCGCTGAGTGACAGCCATCAATGCATCATTGACCGATGATCATCGATCATCGTCCACTCATTGTGTCAATGATGTCATACTGTCGATCTTGTGCTCGGCAATTTTTTTCAGCAACTGACCCCTGTTTTATTCGCACCAACTGGGAATCCTCCGTGGACCTCACCTTTACCGCAAGTGCAGACCTCGGGTTGCAGAAATGTTGGCTCAACGACGGACTTGCCTTCTCCCTGATGCTCGTACACCCCTATTGGCCCAGGACCAGGCGTGTACTGCGTCTCCCACATAATCGGTGGCATCTGTGCCTGGCTCTCTTCAACACTATGCAATTCGACGTTGTCATTCTCGCTGCTGCCCGAGCACACTTTACATGAGCCACCACCATGACTAGCATCCCCGCTACGACGCCTGGAATGAATGAAATCACCATCACATCCCGTATTCAACGGACGAGCTACTCACACACAATAATTCTCATCGTTAAAAATTCTCCTCTGAGAGGCTCCTCTCGACACATGTCCTCCCCTCTTTAAAAAGCGCTGAATTCATGTGAGCCCCAGTGCCCACAATTCACTCGCCAATTCTTTCTATACACCCTATCAACGGCCACGGTAAGCACCAGCACCAACCACAGCCCAAGCCACAGGCCCCCTCCAATCATTATCTAGCCATCCATCAACATACTCCCCATCCGCCAACCCATACTCACCGGTCATATCACACTTTAGCTCAATCAAACAGGCTCCAGGCCACAAATCATTGAGAACCATTCGCTGTCCAGTAGACATAATACAAGGGGAACGGAAAAGAGATCAACTCGGCCACCGCATACTCGACCAGTGTATATATGCCTATGACACCAATGTAGTGTTTCGGGATTTGATCCCACCAGTGCCCGACCGGAGACTGGTGGCTACACTATTCGCATAGTGAGGGAATCTGTCACTATCAGTAACGCAGCATCATGTCTTGTATGGTATTTGAGAAACGAAATATCTGCAGTCCCGTGTTAAGGTGTCAAATTAGCATAGCTAAGCGCTGGGCTCTGGACAGCAGGTAAATAATGGGCGCCTTTCCAACCTCGAGCCGAGTCTGATAATTCGTACGAAATATGATATCGTCCCAACCTAAAATTAACCTGCATACACCAAAAGCCCGATCAACCATTGGCGATCGCATGTCTGCGATGTGCCAGACACGCACCAGGACAAACAACTGCCTTTGCAGCCGTGATATCGCTAGTGAAGAAATGCGAACGTAGTTGATAAGAAAAACAAGCGAGCGCCTGCTGCGTCCGTCAGCGGCTTTTGCTACAAGATTCTGAGGGTCCAGTCGACGAGAGAGAGAGAGAACGTTCCGGAACTTAGGTGAGGAAAACTTTAGGACATGAGTGGGAAGTGCATTCACTAACCCAAGAATAACTACGGACAGTGAGTCTTTTATACTATGAAATAAAGGCATAGAAAGTAGCTACGATCGTTCACCAGTAACCACAAGGAGAATATAGGAAGTTCGGAACGAAAACTCAATTAGAAAATTTTAAATGAAGGGGAACGAGTCACAAAGAGAATGTAAATTTTTATCAGGTACGAATGGAGAGGAAATGGGCGCTCTCGAAACCATGTTAGAGACGCTGGTCGGCGTCTGGTTTCATAGCTAGCCGGCCCGCCGTCTCTACACTAGAGCAGCCAGGAGTCCTCGAGGCGAAGATGGCGCGACAAGGGAGGTATTTAGCGACAAGGCAAAACCAACCGATACTCTGATCCTCTAACCAATACACATTCTCCTCCGTTTGCTAGGCAGTCAACTGCTGTCTCCAAGCCCTCATCTTCGTATCAATCGTGCTCCAGTACTGCATTCATCCCAGCATATCTAGCTACAACATTGTGTACAAGACGAGTTTAGGGTGAGGGCTTGTATAGCCCTATCGAGATTTAAACCAAATAGGGTATGGGGAAAGGTACCATAGGTAACGCTTGCCAACTCTCCAGCATAATGCTTTGTTCTCCCCACACCCAAGAACGTAGAGGTCTTTCCACGAGACATCCCTTCGCTTATGGATATAGGCAATTGGGTTGTAGGTTCGTCGCACAATCTGATCACGAAAATCAGCATGAATCTGTGATCCTGGCATCAGCAAGGTGACAAGGTGATGGTTGGGGGCTCTGGGACTCACATTTTTCTCCAGCGAAGGAGGATGTAGCTGACGGAGAGCAAATCCCGCGCCAGGCAATAAGAAAGAGATCGTTCGAAATTGGAAGTTAAGGAGAGCCTCGGACATCGAGGAGTCCAGGGGGTGACCAGCCCATTGGCAAAGACGAAAAAATATATCAACCAGAAGCTCATAGAGCGCGAAATCGCCGGGCCCCGGAGAGGGCCATGTGAGATCAATGTGAATTGGCACTTCTGGAAAACCTTAAATGGTGTAATGAATGTCAGGGCTACTAGACGTTGCAATAGTGCTCCCACCTGTGCTATGAGAATGAACATAATTCAAGCGTTGCAATAGTTCCAGACGAAAGGAATCTAGACGCGAATAGATACAGAACTCTCCAGACCGGCTAGGGTCCCGTAAGAAATCCATGAATGACGCATGATAGAATTTGATCCCCAGGGAACGGTCCAGCTCTAACACAGAGTGAAGCGAGCCACAGGCATTCCGAAATTGTGCTTCAGTAAGGCCAATTATGTTTGCAGTGACGGACGGTACGTCCCAGATCGCCTGGATCGCTCGCAGGTTCTCTGTCCTAAGGCCGAACCTGACCAGCAAAATTGCTTGGACCCTTGGAAGAACCCTAGGGGGCACACATCGCATAATCAGGGTGTAGAAGAGGTCGAGCTCGGATAAGGGATGCACCAAGCCAATCTCCTTGTTGCTGCTGGCAAGGGCGAGGACAGCGTGTAGCTGATCCACAGGACCAAGTAAGTTATGGTTGCCAATGAAACGGATGACCGTGGCTGCATAGATGAAAAGCCCCCCGGAAAGGTTGACAAGGACTCCAATGTCTCGTTCAGAGACCCACGAGTCGGGCAACTCATTCCTCTGCTGTATCTTCCGCAGCCCATCCGTTAGGTAAAGAGTGATCTCGTTGTCGATTTTACGAGAGACTCGGATTTCGAGTTGGCACATCAATGGGTGTATATCATTTGTGGTGAAAGACCCAACGATATGGGTTTCAGGGCGACTGAAGATCACCCAGCGAAAGGGTGTGGTTCGGTTGCGGACCGACGTTGCAAGGATCTCGATAATGTCGCAGTGTACTCCTGGACCCTTCCCACATTCATCCAGGCCGTCGATGATGATGACCAATCCTTCAACAATACCTGCAGCACCGGGTCCAAGTTTTGATAGCGGTTTGACCAGGAGCTCTTGGAATTGCTCTCTCATTGACTTCGTGACAAGTGTAGGGTCATCTCGGATGTTACGATCACAGTTGTGACCGTTGATCCGCAGTGGCTGCACGAGTAGCACACGAGGCTGTCTATACAGACTTAGGCCGAGTGGTTCTCAGTGAGACTAGGATACACGTGACTTCAGAGATACGAGCTTGAGAGAAGACGAGAGCGAGTTCAAGACAAAGCGAGATAAAGCTGTATAAGAGAAGTGGGGAACGACAATAGTAAACTAGAGATTTCGTAGTACTATGTCTATTGTTATATACCTATTGGCTAATTGTCTGTGCGGTGGAGGAGTGGTGTTGAGACGTGTAAGAGAAAGGAGTCGAAACAAGTACTAGAAGTAGCGCAGCTACATGAAACGAGTCGGAGTCAGGAGTCGGGTCAGGAATACATGTGTTTGGCTATTTATAATTGTCATGTGTGTCGGGTGAGGAGTTTCATAACATCGGATGCACTTGTTGAGTACGTCACCAAATGGCTTCGATTTAGTAGTGATTTGATATGCAAGCGAAGGAAAGAGAGAATGTGGATCATCCCGCTTATGGAGGCCGACAGAGCGAGAGAAAAAGAGGGCTGCTCCCAACCTGTTCTTCTCAGCCAGGCCCTCCGAGCAGGTTTGCGCAATAGCTGATTTTCCGACGCCCGCAGGCCCATACATCCAGAGCATGGGCTCGGTATACTGCGAAGCACCAAGACCCCAGCTAGTGATCGTATCAATGAAATCGTGGCGAGTGCCTGGATGACATGAGGGTGGAGGATCTCGAGCGGAGGAATCATAGAAGGCATCTGGCATAGATGCCTCCAGGAGCATCTCCAGACCTGTTATGCATCGTTCAGCACTAGGTCCAAAGATTCGGAGCATGATGACTTACCACGACGTCTACGCCCAACACTCGTCCTGTGAATGGTTTGATGCACATGGGTTGGGTTGATATGGGTTGAATTGTCGTTCAAGTGTGGGTTGTTGAGGACAAAGCCATGGGCACCATGCAGCAATCCAGCCCTGGACATGACAGTGGTAAAAAGTCAATGTACACAGCCCAATCTGCCTACCCCAGACAAAGATTTCCCATGGACCCCCTTCTTTCTGACGCCAAATAGGCGCTCGTCATCGACGGGCATAACTCCCTTCTGAGTTACTGTTCTTCAAGTTAATGGTGCCATTGGAGACATTGGAAATTAGCACATCACGCTATCTCAAGATAAAGATCAGGATTATAGAGAAATAGCTTTCCAGAAAGCAGGCCGCAAGGCCTCACCTCCCACCGCCGTAAACACGGCCCTTCACAGCCCTCCTTCCCCTCTCAACAACAACCCCCAACAAACTCCCCGCCCTGACCCAAGCCATTCCCACCAAAAAAAAAGGTTTCTAAATCCCAACAACCCGTGGACCCAAGAAACGAACCCCTCTTGTCGGTGATGGAGAATAGGCACTATCCTCTCGCCTCTTCATCAGCCAGTATCAATTCCACATAAAATGCTCTAGCGTGCCCTGGGAACCCCCATATACCGACCCGAAGATCACTGAGAAGCCAAATAGCTCGGTGAGTGTGGATAGGGTGTTGGGCTAGCGATGCGAGCAGGAGTCGGAATAGGTGCTGAATGTGCAGCCACAGCAGGGATCCAAGAATGTCAGACGCCGTGGTTACGACATCGATGAGAGTTAGCCACAATGCAGGCATATTTAACAAGGCCATCGTAAACAGCACTGCTGTAAATGTAATTGTAGTGAAACCCACCACCGAATAATATTTAGTTGAGCTTGACCGGTTTTTACTTTTATTTTTAAAAAAAAATCTTGAGCTTGACCGGTGAGTGAGTTTGCTGGTGGCTCTTTCTAGCAGCAGCCTTTAGAGACGTAGAGGGGGAGTACAGAGAAAATGCCAGTATGGGTACAAGGGAAGCAGTGTGGAGGATACGGTGGTGGAATGAGAGGTGGCAAAGGTATTGCAAGAGAGCGGCAGTAGATCTACAAGTCTACAAGCCCGTAGCCCTTTCTCCAACGTAGCAGGTGCCCTTGGACCAATTGAATGGACAGTGACTTCTGGTGGCCCAACGCTGAGCACCAAATATTAACGAGCGTATAAGGATTGATAATAATGATAGTTATAGCGAGTGTGGCAGATAACGTTCCAACAGGAATACTGTGTTCAACAACACAACAGCTTTATTCAATCAACGATACAAACGTCCAGATATATAACGAGACGTACCCGTGTTCAACAGCACAACGGTTGAAGAACCACAGGTATGAAACATATCTTTCTATACGTTACGGGGCTTACTCCTATCTCTCTCCGAGTACAGCCAATAGCCCCTACCGTATCGCCTCCGTCATAACCTTCTCCACCGGCTTGTGTAATAATGACGTCATACGTCAACCCACCACTCAACGGACTACGTGCAGAGAAGGGACAGATTTACTCTCTCCCTGAGGCCCAGACACCCCTATCGGCTCAGAACCAGGCGTGTACTGTGTCTCCGCATAATCGGCGGTCCCTGTCCCTGACTCTCATCGACATGGTGTACATTCGGCGTTGCCTTTCTCTATCCGCTAACCCACACCCACCGGTACAGTCCGGCCGCATTAAGAATTATCCGCTGTCCAGTACGGGGGAACGGAAAAGAGGTCAACTCAGCCACCATGTACTCCACCGGTGTATATATCTGGTCGTCAATGTAGTGTTTGAGCATTTTATTTCACCATTCAAGGCAGTATCCGACCGGATACTAGTGGGTATGCTGTTCGTGCTGTGGGGGGAGCCTATATTATCAATATCGCAGGATCGTGCTGTGTAGTTTTGTAGTATAAACGAAGTATCTATAGTCTTATGTTAAGACGTCAATCTGGCATAGCCCACAGAGACTAGGTGAATAATAGACATCTTTCCAACCTTGAGCCAAGTCTGATACATGATTTACGAAGCATGATATTGCCGCATAACTTGCATACACCAAAAGCCCAGTCAATCATTGACAATCATGTACCATTTCATATGTCTGCAATGTGCTAAACACCCACCAGGACAAATGACTGCCTCTGTAGCCACGATATCGCCTTTGAATCATTATTACCAAAGTAATGTAAACCTACTTTATATTTTATAGCTGTTTTGGCTATAAAAATTAAAGCCAAGTAAAATAAGAAGACTTATAGATTTATGGAAGGGTAACCAGAAGCCCTCAAGGCAAAGATGGAGCAACAAGGGAGGCATTTAACAAGGTTGAATCAATTGATATTCCTTGATATTCTAACCAATATACATTCTCCTTCATCCACCAAGGAGTCAACCGCCATCTCCGGGTCTCATCTCCGAATTGATCATGCTCTAGTAATACATTTATCTCGGTATATCTGGCTATAAATTTGTGTACAAGATGAGTATAGGGCGAGGGCTTGTATAGCTCTATCAGAATTTAAACCAAGTGGGGTATAGGGAAAGGCGACGCAAGCCATGTTTACTCCCTCTCCAGCATAACACTCTGTTCTCCCCACGCCCGATAACGTAAACCTCTTTCCAGGCATGTCTTGGCAGATATAAATAGGCAACTGGGTTGGAGATTCGTCACACAATCTGGTCATGAAAATCAGCATGAATCTGTGATTCCAACATCAGCAAGGTGACAAAGTGATAGTTGAGAGCTCCGGAGCTCACATTTTTCTTCAA
>MU151315.1:27723-42330 GCA_015584085.1 Macrolepiota fuliginosa MF-IS2
AATCTATGCATCAGCTTTCGCCTCCTAGACTACTTCTACACCGCTTTCCACCAAGCTCACACTAATGGGGCCCCTGTCCTCAATCCCCTCTGGTTTAAATATCCCAAGGACACCAATACTTTCCCGATCGACCTTCAGTTCTTCTTTGGTGATTCAATCCTCGTTTCGCCCGTCACAGAAGAGAACTCCACATCTGTCGATATCTACCTCCCAAAAGATATTTTCTACGACTTTGCGGCATTGGCTCCCGTTCAGGGTGCTGGATCAACTGTCACCCTCAACGGGGTCAACTTCACCACAATTCCCCTCCACATCAAGGGTGGCACCGTTCTTCCTCTACGTGTTAGTTCCGCGGCGAACACAGTGGAGCTTAGGAAGCAAGACTTTGAGTTTGTCATTGCGCCTGGTCGGGATGGAAGCGCGTCTGGCAAGCTGTATATCGACGACGGGGAGTTGATCAATCCGCCCCAAACGACGTCAGTCGATATGAATTTCCGGGGCGGCAAGTTGGACGTGAGCGGTTCGTTTGGCTTTGCCACAGGGGTCAAGGTAGCGCGTGTTCGGTTCCTCAATGTCCCAAATGCGCCGAAGCAGGTGGAGGTCAATGGGAAGAGTGTGAACAATCCAGACTATGATGCGACGAATAAGGTGTTGGATGTCGTTGTCAATGTTGCATTTGATAAGAACCTTTTGGTGGAATACTCCTAAGTTTAGCCCTCGTATTCTCTTTTCATCGGAATTATGGTAGATACAGTCGCCTTTCTCTTGACTGATGAGCCTCCGTGGACCCACCGAGCTATCAGATCTGACAGTTATTGGAATATCAAATTGTGGCTTGTCCTCGTGGCCACAAGATCTGGGTTTAAATATGTTTATTGTTCCCTGAGTATAAAAACATGTAGTCTACATGTTGTGTACTCTGCATTACCCAGGCATCAGTGTGACAATGACGTCACACTGCCCCTATCATTCAACTGATGAACATTACTAACCGTCCACTAGGATGAACGATGCGTTTGTAGCCGTGACATCACTAGAGCAGCGAAAAGTCCTTGAGGTGCAGGTAACGCAACGAGAGGGACCTGGCGACGATGAGGCTGAACCAACCAATACTCACTGATCTTCTGTCCGAAATCCTGACACACATTCTCCTTCATCTGCTCCTCATCTGCTAAGGAGCCGACTGCCGTCGCTGGATCCAAACCAACAGCGTTCTAGTACTATGTTCATCTCGATATATCTAAGTACAAAGTTATGTACAATATGAAGATAGGGTAAGGACTTATATAGCTCTATCGAAATTTAAGCCAAGTGGGGTATGGGGAAAGGTGCCAGTCATATTTCTTGCCTCTCCAACACAACACTCTGTTCTCCCCGCACCCAAGGACATGAAGGTATTTCCACAAGGCGTCTCTTGGCTTATGTAAATAGGCAACTGGGTTGTAGGCTCGTTGGACAATCCGATCGCGAAAATCAGGGTGAATCTATGACCCCAACATCAGCAATGTGACGGTGATACTTAAAGGATCTGAGGCTCACATTTCTCTTCAGCGAGAGAGGGTATATTTTATGGGGATAAAAGACCTGGTCGTGCCAGAGAAAAGGAATCATATCAAACCGGAAGTTGGAAAGAGCCTCGGACGTCAGGAAGTCCAAGGGGTGACCATCCCATTGGCAAAGAGCAAAAAAAACATCAACCAGAAGACGATAGAATATGAGATTGTCGGGTTCCGGAATGGGCCATGTGATATCGATGTGAATTGGCTTTCCTGGAGAACCTTAAATAGAACAATGAGCGCCAGGCTACTAGACGTTGCAACAGTCCTCTTACCTATGCTGCCAGCATGAACACCGTTCAAGCGTTGCAATAGTTCCAGCCGAAGGGAATCTAGACGCGAATACATACAGAACTTTCCAGACCGGCTTGGGTCCTGTAAGAAATCCATAAATGATGAGTGATAAAATTTAATCTCCTGGGACGAGGTCAGTTCTAATACAGAGTGAAGCGAGTCACAGGCATTCAGGAATTGCGTTTCGGAAAGGCGAATTGTATTCGCAACCCAAAGAGTGTTCGTCCATTGCGAGCGTTCGACGGGTATCCAGAAGTCGATTGTTGTAGGGAAGAATATAAGCAACAAAATTGCATGGATCCTCGGAAGAATCCCAGGGGGGACAGATCGCATAATGAGAGTATAAAAAAGGTCAATCTCGGATAAGGGATGCACCGAGCCGGTCCCCTTATCACCGCTGGCAAGCGCGAGGACGGCACATAGCTGATCCACAGGACCAAATAATTCACGGCTGCCAACGAATCGGATGACCGTCGCTGCGTAAATGAAAAGCCCCCCGGAAAGGTTGACGAGGACTCCTTTGTCTCTCTCAGAGACCCACGAATCGGGCAGCCCGTTCCTCTGCTGGATCTTCCGCAACCCATCCGTTAAGTAAAGAGTGATTTCGTTGTCGATATCCCGAGAGACCCGGATCTCGAGTCGGCACGTCATTGAGTGTATATCACTTGTAGTGAAGGACCCAACGATATGGGTTTCGGGGCGACTGAAGAATACCCAGAGAAAGGGTGTGGTTCGGTTGCGGACCGACGCTGCAACAATATCGATAATGTCAGTGCATCTCTGGCCCCTTCCCGCATTCATCAAGGCCATCGATAATGACGATCAATCCTTCAACAACGCCTGCAGCGCCAGGTTCGAGTTGCGACAGCGGCTTTACCAAGAGCTCTTGGAACTGCTCTCTCATCGATTTCGTGACAAGCGTAGGGTCGTCCTGGATGCGGTTGTCGAGTATGTCACCAAATTGCTTCGATTTGGTGGCGACTTGATATGCGAGTGAGGGGAAGAGACGATGTGGGTCATCTCGTTTATTGGGGCCCACGGAGCGAGAGAAAAAGAGGGCAGCTCCCAACTTATTTCTCTTAGCCAGGCGCTCTGAACAGGTCTGTGCAACGGCCGATTTTCCGACGCCTGCAGGCCCATACATCCAGAGCATGGGCTCGGTATTCTGTGAAGTACTGAGACCCCAACTAATAATCGTATCGATGAGATTGTGACGAGTGCCTGGATGGCATGAAGGTGGGGGGTCCCGAGCGGAAGAATCATGGAAGGCATCTGGCATAGATGCCTCTAGGAGGATCTTCAGGCCTGTTATGCATCATTAAACACTGGCGCAGAATGCCCGAGTTAGACGAAACTCACCAGAACCCTTCCTGTAAGGGATTGTGTTATGGACGTCATTGAAGACGGGGTTGTTGAGGACGAAGCCATGGGCACCTTGCGGTATTACAGCGTCGGACATGATGGTAGTGGCACAAAACACAATCTGTCTGCCTCGAAATTTGATTTCCCGTGAATTCCCTTTCGGCGCTGCACGGGCGCTCGTTATTGACAAGCATACCTCCCCTCTGAGCCATCACCCCTCTTCAATGTAGCAGTGTCATTGGAGACATCGGTATTTAGCACACCACCCTAACACAGAAAAGAATCATGATGAAATAACCGTCCAGAAAACAGGCTTCGAGGCCTTACCTCCCACTCTCGGAGACATAATCCTTTACATCCCTCCTTCCCCTCTTAACGTCGATCCCCAAAAAAATCCCAACCCTGACCCAAACCACGAAACCTGCTACTGAAATGTGTTTGGCAAGCTAATAAGAAAAGAGGACAAATGAAGGCGTGCACACCATCCGATATCAGAAAACATACCGCGAGATACTTGCACGTATTCTTCAACTTGATAACCTCACTCCGCTCTAGCATGCCAGGATTTGGGGGATCGCCCACCAGACCCCACTCAACCCAATCTCCAACCTAAGTGCGGATGTTGACTTGTAAGGTTTCATCACAGATACAAGTGCGACTATAAGCAAGGAATGTCTGTTGCATAGCCGATCGTTATGCCTAACGAGGATATTCTGGACGTCGCTCGTGAGAGGGCCATGTCATACCCGTCTTTCGTGCCTGAGGAAGAAAAGGCTGTCAGGGAATAAGACTCAGGTGTCGAGGTATTGGCGGCACCCCCGGACTTTCACTCTCGATAGTGCTGTCCAGGGAGTGGTTGGTGTCATGGAAGTTCATCGCCCGGCTCCCGTGAACCCACATGCGAACACGCAATACGACCAGATTCGTCTCCCTCTTCATTCAACGACCTCCCGCGGCAACTCAACGACTTTATCAACCCGGGAAAATGCACATTCATAGCCACCACGAACGCTCCGATGCTCATATTCGCAAATATGGTGAGCATCACTGATAAATACCATGGACGAATCCGAGGGTAGGAGTAGGAAGAGCGTCCCAGAGGTTGAACCAAGTACTGCAAAAATGAGCAGGACCATCTTTCGACGTGGTGCTAGACAGAGCATAGCATCACGTCTCTACAAACCATACGGCGAAGGGGAAGTATACAGTGACCGGTCATTCGCCCATGGACACTACGGTCAGATCCTGCAAAGCCACGGATAGAGTGTACATAAAGACTACCGGCCAGAGCTCTGTCAGGCGGATGATGGAGGAAAAACACAAACAACACACCTAGAGCTCGCAATATTGATCCACACCCACCCAATCTTCACTCGACACCTCCCCACATCAACCAACGTCCCCACTTCGCCACCAACGACTTCCGCAGTTGTTTGCACACGCAAAGGTACGGCTCTGGAGCAGGGAAAATTCTAGTAAAACCAAGATTCTGGGAGCAGTTGCGAGGTATGGTGGTGAGGACCTGAATTCGACCAAGTGAACGAATCCCCCGCGAGCGGCCCTTTCCAACACCAACTGCAACTGCTGAGGGAGATAGAGGGGGGTAGGTATGGAGAAACCGCTGGTGTGGGTGCAAGAGAAGCTGAGTGAAAGGTGCGGTGGCGAAACGAGAGGTAGTGGTGGTAGTGCAAGAGAGTGATGATAGATCGACGAGCCCGACATTCGCGGTATGCGCCTAAGTCAAAACTGTAACCTTCCGTCGCCGTAGCAGGCGCCTTCGGACTAATCGAATGGGCAACGACTTCGGACGTAGATGCCCCATATTTATTTTTTCTATCCTTGACTTTGCAGAGTGCAGAGCAGTAACAGATTCAGCTCTTGTGGTGGTCCGACGCTAAACGTTAAACGTTAAACGTTAAGCCTAAATGTCAGCCATCACCGACCATCATTATCCCGGGCGTCAATGTGTCAACCATATCATACTGTATCTCCATCACGTCAAATATTCGGCAGACTACCTAAGCACATCTAGCCACAAGCTGCTCGAACGCAAAGGCCACAAACACGTACTTCTCATCATGAAGGGGTTTAGGCACACCTTGTTGGTGATCGGTCCCATCCTAAGTTCTTCATCTCCACGAAAGATTGAACAAAGCGGGGTATGGGAAAGGTGCCAGTGGCGATGGTTATCTTTCCAACGTAACACTTTGTTCTCCACACACCCATAAACGTAGAGATCGTTCCACGTGAAGTGAATGGGTTTGTGTAAAAAGACGGCTGGGTCGTAGGTTCAGTCGGACGACCTGGTGCCAAAATCAGCGTGACTCTGTGACTCTCACATTATGTAGGAAATTGGAATATGAGCAAGGCAGGGGTTTTAGAGCATGTATTTCACGTTCTGCTTCAGCCATAGTGGATGTAATGGATCCTGCCTGCTTATTTCGCTATGGGTTGTACCTCGACATTCTGAGAGTACGGGTGCACGTCCCGGGCCAACACTCGATTCACATTCCACTGTCAAATGCTAATGTGACACAGTACAAGTCCTGTACTAGTGGCACACGAACTTGATACTCAGCTACCGGATAGTAGAATACTTCTGGATATTCTTTGGTAAATCAGGAAGGGAACAGTTCGGCATTGGACATAGATACGCCAGAGGGTTATATTCATCTTGGTATATGTGGGCATAGATTTGTATACAAGGTGAAGATAGGACGAGGATTTGTATAGCTCTCGAAATTTAAATCAAGTGGGGTATGGGGAGAGGCACCAACCATGATACTTGTCTCTCCAACATAACACTTTGTTCTCTCCACACCCAATAACGTAAAAGTCTTCCCATGAGACATTTCCTGGCTTATGTAAATAGACAAATGGGTCGTAGCTTCGTCGGACAATCCGATCGCGAAAATCGGCATGAATCTATGACCCCAACATCAGCAAGGAAACAAGGTAATAGTTAAAGGTTCCGGGGCTCACATTTCTCTTTAGCAAAGGGGGGGATATGTCGGACTTACAGATCCCGCCATGCCGTATGAGAGGGATCATGTGGAACTGGAGGTTGAAGAGAGCTTCAGACATCAGGGAGTCCAAGGGGTGACCATTCCATTGGCAAAGAGCGAAAAACACATGAACCAGGAAGCGATAGGCATCGGAACTGTCGGTCTTTGACCAGGGAGTGGGCCATGCGATATCAATGTGAATCGGCTCTTCTGGAAAAACTTAAATGGTGTAATGAGCGCCACGGCTACTAGGCGTTGTAAGAGTGCTCTCACCTATGCTACAGGCATGAACGTAATTCAATCGTTGCAATAGTTCCATTCGAAGGGAATCTACGCGCGAGTAGATACAGAACTCTCCGGACCGCCTTGGGTCCTGTAGGAAATCCATGAATGATGCATGATAGAATTTGATCTCCTGGGACGAGTCCAGCTCTAACACAGAGTGAAGCGAGCCACAGGCATTCCGGAATTGTGATTCGGAAAGGCCAATCACATTTGCGATCCAAATAGTCCTCGCCCATTGGGAGTGGCTCTCGAGCATCTCAATCAAGAAGTCCGTTGTTCGAGTAGCGAAGAGGGTGAGTAGCAAAATTGCTTGAATCCTCAGGAGAGTCTCAGAGGGGACATGTCGCATAACGAGGGTGTAGAAGAGGTCGAGCTCGGATAAGGGATGCACCGAGCCAGTCCCCTCGTGGCCTCTGGCAAGGGCAAGGACGGCACGGAGCTGATCCACAGGGCCAGGTGATTTGTGGCTGCCAACGAATCGGATGACCGTGGCTGCATAGATGAAAAGTCCCCCGGAAAGGTTGACGAGGACTCCAATGTCTCGTTCAGAGATCCACGAATCGGGTAGCCCATTCCTCCGCTGGATCTTCCGCAGCCCATCTGTTAGGTAAAGAGTGATTTCGTTGTCGATTTTGCGAGAGACTCGGATTTCGAGTCGGTGCGTCAATGACTGTATGGAATTTGTGGTGAAAGATCCAACAATGTGGGTTTCTGGACGACTGAAGAACGCCCAGAGGAAAGGTGTGGTTCGGTTGCGGACCGACGTCGCAACAATCTCGATAATGTCACCGTGCATCTCTGGTCCCTTCCCACATTCGTCCAGGCCATCGATGATGACAACCAATCCTTTAATGACGCCTACAGCGCTAGGTTCAAGTTGCGACAGCGGCTTGACCAGGAGCTCTTGAAACTGCTCTCTCATCGATTTAGTGACAAGCGTAGGGTCATCTTGGATGCGCTTGTCAAGTATGTCACCAAATGGCCTCGATTTAGTAGCAATTTGATATGCAAGTGAGGGGAAGAGACGATGTGGGTCATCTCGTTTATGGAGGCCGACAGAGCGAGAGAAAAAGAGGGCGGCTGCCAATCTACCCCCTGCAGCCAGGCGCTCTGAACAGGTCTGTGCAACAGCCGATTTTCCGACTCCTGCGGGCCCGTACAACCAGAGCATACACCTGGCGTGTTGCTTGGCACTAAGACCCCAACTAGTGATGGCATCGATAAAGTTGTAACGAGTGCCTGGATGGCACGAGGGTGGAGGATCTCGAGCGGAAGAATCATAAAAGGCATCTGGCATAGATGCCCTAAGGAGGATCTTTAGGCCTGTTATGCATCGTTGAGCACTGGTTCCAAAGACTCAGGGAATGATAACTTACCAGGACGCTTATGCTCTGCGGTCGTGTTGTGAATGGTCTGTTGAACATTAATCGAATTGTCGCTTAAGTGTGGGTTCTTGAGGACGAAGTCATGGGCACCTTGTAGGATTCCAGTGTTGGACATAGTCGTGGTTGGAAGTGGGGGCACGCAACAGAGTCCGGCCAGTTTTTGTCTTACCTCACGATTGCTGTGGTATAACTTGAGCTAAGCCGGTTCTGTAATTGACTTTAAAACTCAATGCACTGCATGTGGGAAGGAATAAGTTCCGGGGATATTTTCTAAAGAGACCGTAAACCCTTTAACCTTATATAGGCAAACCCTGTCATGTATGAGCAGTGCATTGACTCTTTGTTCATATAATTCCTCGAAATAATGTCGTGGAGTTATGGTGACATGCACGCAGTGAATGCGTCTGGCCTTGGGCTTTTGGTGTGGTTAGTCTGGCGTTTATTGGGATTTGGTGAAAACTGCTTACCAAAAGTTCCTTGTATTACAACAAAACAGGTACCCTCCGCCGGAAAATAGGCGGTATTCTGCATGTTTGGGTAGCCATCGCGCACCCTTTATCAACTGCGTTGCAGGGACTGAATGAATGTGCGCATACCTCTCAGAGTGGCCAGTGTTGTGCACGAAAATGGGCTAACCCTCATAGCAAAATATTAACCTGGAAAAACATCAAAAAATATATTACACCTAACCCCAAAAAACAGAATCACGAGAAAACAACCGCCCAAAAGCTATTCTGCTGGCTTCACCTTCCACCCTCATAAACATAGCCCTTGACATCCCTCCTTCCCCTCTCAACATCGACCCCCGCCAAGATCCCCGCCCCGACCCAAACCATTCCCACCAAAAAGAAAAACGCCCATCTAATATTCCCTGTCACGTCCGCGATAATCCCAACAACCAGTGGCCCTAAGAACGAACTGCTCTTGTCCGTAATCGAGAATAACCCATACCACCTCGCCTCCTCGCCAGCCGGTATCAGCTCCGCATAGAACGCTCGAGCATACCCTTGGAAAGCTCCGTACACCGATCCGAAGATCACTGCAAGGCCGAACATTTCACCGGGTGTAGTGAGCCCACCGAAGTGGATTGGACTATTTGGGTTTTGTGTCAGGAAGCCGAGACAACCGTAGAGTGGGATCAAAGATGCGAGCAGGACGAGGGTAGTTAGAATTGTTAGGTTTGAGAGTCGGAATTTGCGCTGGATGTGCGGCCAAAGGAGGGACCCGATAATGCCTGATGCGGGGGTTATGACCCCGATGAGAATTAGCGATGATGCAGGCATGTGTAGGGAAGTCTTTGCAAAGAGAACTGCTGTAGATGTGATTGTCGTGAAACCTGCCACCGAAAAAAGCGTTTAGTAAACCGATAAAAAGACAAAAGACGAAAGGGCGCATACCATCCGACAACAGAAACCACGCCGCGAGATACTTGAACGTATTCTTTAACTTGACAACCTCACTCCACTTCAACATCCTCCCAAGTCTAACCCACGCACGATAAATTTCCTTCCAGAACTTCCACTCCCTTTCTCCTTCTCCCCTTCCCGTCCACGCCTCCTCGCCCACCTCCTCGTCTGACAACCTCTTCCCTGCGTCCTCAGCTGCACCAGGCAACCACACTGCAGCTGGGATCGAGAAGATCGCCCACCAAATCCCACTCAACCCAATCGCTAACCTGAGTGCAAAAGTTGACCCATGAAGCTTCGTCACAGGTACAAGTGCGACTATAAGCAGGAAAATGCCCGCTGCGTAGCCCATAGCTATGCCCAATGAAGAAATTCTAGACGTCGCTCGTGAAAGGGCTGTGTCATATTTGTTTCTCGTATCTGGGGAGGAAGAGGCCGTCGGAGAGTGGGATTCGGGCGGGTGTCGGGGTATTAGTGGCGCTTCTGAACTTTCGCTCTCGATGGTGCTGTCCAGGGAGTGGTTGATGTCGCGGGTGTATTCATCGTCCGGTGCACCCGTAATGGGACCAGACTCATCTCCTTCGTCTTGAACGGTCTCCTGCAGCAACTCAACAACCTCCGGCGACTCCTTCGCTAATCCGGGTAGATACGCATTCATAGCCACCACGGACGCTCCAAAGCTCACATTCGCAAACATAGCGAGTAATGCCGATAGGTGCCACACGGATGAGTCCGAGGGTAGGAGCAGGAAGAGTGTAGCAGACGCTGAACCAAGCGCCGCAAAGAGAAGTAGGAGTTTCTTTCTGTGTGGTGCTAGACAGAGCGTAGCGTTAGGTCCCTGAAGAACGCATAGTAAAGGAAGACGTACGATGGTCGGCAATCCCACCCATAGATATTACGGTCAGAGCTTGTAAAGCCACGGATATAGAATATACATAAAGACTACAACCAGAGAGTTCGGTTAGACGGACGATAGAGACAACATAGAGGACACACCTGAAACTTGCAGTATCGATCCACGCCCAACCAATCTTCACTTCGCACCTCTCCGCATCAGCCAATGTCCCCATTTTATCGCCAGCGGCACCTGCGGTCGCATTCCCATGTAAAGGTATAGCCTTAACCGCCGAACAAGGCTCGGTCCGATCCGGGGCAAGGTACCCATTATCTCTCGCAAATTGCTCAAGACATATTGGCAGGAAGAGTGTCAGTGATACTATGACGAATACTTCACTGGAGTGACTTGTTAGTTGAGCGAAGTTTGGATGCAGAAAAGCAAATGATTACCTAGCGAAAGCATAACTTAACCAGCCGTAGAGTTTCTTCTTGTATGGTGAGGATATTGATAGCATTAGTTGTTGTAGTAGCTGTGAGTGTAGAACATGAGGGATAGCGGTAGAATTGGAGAAGGTTAAGCACTGCACAGGGTCAGTGATCAGGTTACAGAAGGCGTGGGATATGTAACGTGCGAGTGATTCAGATACCTACAAGCGCCAATCAAACATGTCTATATTATCTGCATTCGGTGCCATAGAAGTTTAGTCTAAATGACATGAACGAAATATGGTGCCGAGAAAAGGTTTGTAACACAGATCAACTCAAGCGGCGTCGTAACAACACCGATAAATCCAAGTGGCGTCCGGCTGCAATCCATGCCACATAATAAATAATCCAGAAGACCGCCCACACAGCTGCAGATTATCATGACACCCAGCTAGTTAGGCTTTGCAGCGGCAGTACGATACGTCTTACCCACTCATTACCGACGTTTCTCCTGCAGACGAGCCCATGTGTTGACCAGTACCGACGGCCCCCCGACGCCCCACAGGAAGCTCGTAGGGAACGAGGGCAAGTCAGATGATAGTGAAGTTTCGAGAGACAAGGTACCTTGAGATTTACCCCAGAGCGACATAGGAGTCACATCTCTGGCTAGCTTTGCTTGAAGCGTCTGACCTAGAGGAACCATAACTGTCAACGAGCCCTTATCCACCTTATCCAAACTATTAAAGGTAGTATTGTCGATCAGAAGCCCGTGACTGTCCATCCGGTTGTCGAATTAGGGTGAAGATGTCGAGGGGGAGACTGGGGAATAGGATACCGGATGGGGTGACAACGGGAACGGCTGCTGGCCGATTGCTCTGAAACGGACCTCTCCCAAGAGATACAAAACCTTCGTTGCATTATACAAAATATGAGTAACATAACAACATGCGATAAAATGAAATGCGCAAATGATGAAAATCATTCCAGGAAGGACATGATGCAAGGTCGAAGCGGGTATTGCAGATCAAGTTTCAAGTCGTCTGGAAAGGTCACGAACGCCACCCGCCAATCTACATCCTCCGCCGTTAGACTCTGGGCAATTCGACGTAGAAGAGAAACGCACCTGTTCCAAATGTGCATCAATCTGGTCACCATCCTCCATACCCAACTAGCAAAAAATCAACTAACAGCCGTAGCACGATCATAGAGAGAACTCACGTCCCCAGGTGTACTCTGCGCGTTTACCCGTTCCCCATCATACGTGAACTTGAATGACCCTACATTGCAGGTGCGCCAATCGGTAGAAACGTTCATAGTAGGTGAGAAAGTCAGAGCCAGGACACTTCGGGTGATTTGTCGCGTCAACACGAACCAGGGTCTTTCTCAAACTTTTTCTATCAAAATCACTTAAAAATTAGTGGCGAACCAAAGAAGACACCTGAATTCCTCACCTCCGCAGCTTGGAATATCTTTGCGAACGTCATCGTAGGTCTCACTTTCACAGTGATAGCTACACATCAAACGAGCCAGTTTATGTACAAAAAATGGCCAGAACGAATAGCAAAGACAGAGAGGGCGTAAGTTCCACATAGCGGCACCGTGTCAAGATTCAATTAGTTCTTTGTGCATCTCGGGGTACAACACCACGCATACGCACAGGTTCCTTCGAATGCGATCATGAGGTTAAGCTTGGGCTTCACGTCTTCCGGTTCTTGCGACATGTGTGCCTCGTCGTTTCGGGGGGCAGAGGGGAAGTAGAATAGGTACAGGAATCAAACTCATTTTATGACTGAATGAGTACACGTGACCAGCGCGTCGTGTTTCATGAGCATTATGAGGTAAGGAAATATAATGGATAGATTACTAAATATACAAATCCACAGAGGTAATATAGCAACGATAGCACGAGGCAAATACAACATACATCCATAACGTGAGCAGAACAATCAAATGATCTAGAATTTCGAAGCACCATAAACTCCAAGCCCACTACAAGTCCTTCAGGGGTATCTGTCCAGGGCGCCTCTATTATTGCACCGTCAATCAAACTTGGACAGAGCATGAAATAAAGATACATACCTGGAGCTTAAATCTACAAATTTGGTAGCCACTTATTCCCTTCACATATCCCGCCTGATTCTACGCTCAGTTGGGTAGAGTAGAAGGATAAGCGTTACTCACGCTGACAACATCATAGAGCCCGTCGTAGCGATACCTACATGATTAACAACACGTCAGGACTCACAAAGAAAGATGTCAGAGCTAACTCACCCTTGAACTGGACCCCATTTGGAGTCCTTACTGCCACGGATAACCCTCACGGGATGTCTTGTATCAATGTTCCTCTGAGAAAGAAACGCGTGAGATATACGTTGAAAAGGCACCAACAACCAACACCCACCGCAAGAGCGCGGTTCGAAGGATGATCAAAGCTTTGATCACTTTTCTGCGGCTCCGACTGTTGGATAGAGCATGAGTTAACCTTATGTAGAGCATTGCAAGAGCACGCACCCCTCCACGATTATCCTGTCCTCCCGCACCGGTGTACCATCTACGCGCTATGAGTCAAGCACTATGTAGCAGGGGACTAAGGGTGACTCACATAACATCACCTTCGTCAATATCATCCTCATATCCCTCATTAACCACAATAGAATACGCTCCTTCGAACACATTCCCTACAATGCCTTTCATAGTCGCTCGATGGACTTTTGCGTCGTAACAAGCCTTCCTGTGTATCCAAGTGCCCACGGGGGACAAGAACCACGCACAACACGGTCAGTTGACGCGTTGTAAAGGGACCAAACTGAGGACTACGCACCGACTATCGAAGACCTGCCCAACAGGGCATCCATCTGGGTGTCCATAATGATCCTTTGCCGACGCTTCCGTCGAGCCAAATGTCGCGTTCGTAGGCGAGACGAGACCGGTAGATGTGAGAGAGTTACTCGAGGCAGCATTGGTACCGCCGTTGGTGCGATACACCCCGGACTGATCTTGCTGCATAATTTGCGCGCGTCTGGAGCAGCCAACAACCACAAATGATCAGTGTTCATCTTTCTGAAGAATGCAAAGCAGACGTACAAGCGTTCCATAGCCATGTTGTAAAAGTTGTTGATGGTGTCTGATCAAGTCGCGTTGAAAGGACTGTTGACTCGTTTAATATTGATAACCATTTGTTACTGACGTCATGTGACGTGTCATGCGTATGACCGAAATCCTGAATAAGCAAAACTCCCACTGATCCTCTCGTTAACACGTTAACAATTAGTTAACAATTAACCATTACAAACTAGAAGCTGGAGGCAGTGGAGGACTAAACAGAGTGACAAAATTGATCGGAAGCCTATGAGTCACATTAGATCACATCATCATCTCTAAAGTCATAATTTTGGCGTTGCAGGAGATCCCAACACAGGTCATTTTGTGATCTTTGATAGAAACACACTTAGTAAGACGAGCAGATTGATTGTGTCCCATTGCGTGACTAATTTGGTCTAGAAGTATGCACTGGGCCAGCAAGTCAATTTAACATGTGCAAAATTGATGAGATATTGAAACCAAACCGTGTAGCATGTCCCAATATAGAAGGATATACTATATATGGTACAGGGTTCATTGTATGACATTAATTTTTAGGTTTGTCAAATCAACTTGCCAGCCCAGTGTATGGTTGCCCAGTGGACCACTGTAGTGGGGACTCTCAGTCCGAAGGGGTGTGTGTTTTGCGAGCACGACGGCGTCTGCTCGTCGTTGTCTAATGACCCAGAAGGTAAGTGGCGAAAACTTGGTTAATTAAATCAATTCTGATAAAACAAATACTCAGCGCAGATCTTCGACGCTGAGGAGCAATCCCGAGGGTGTAGGTTTAGAAAGCGAAGGCCTACAATGGCCAGACAGATGAGAGAGAGAGGAGGTTGGATTAACTAGGGAACTACTACAAGATGTACAAGTATTTATACTACGGGAGGTTAATATTCAACGGAACTACGAATGAGTTAGGAAAAAGTAGGAACGTTCGAGACTAATACTCTGACTGTAAATTACAATG